>SRSM01000073.1:0-91601 GCA_019593545.1 Apocynum venetum | reverse complement strand
CCCTCCCCCTTGTAAATATAATTTACTTTCTTCATGGAAGTAACATGCCCTTCGCTTTCCCCTCTTTATTCTCCTCTCATTATTGGATGGATTTAGAAAAATGCCTTTTGTTTTGGAGGGAAATTGTTGTGTTTGTATAGGAGTTTTTTAGAAGAGAATTGAAAATATGATATGACCTTTTTTGCATCCCGCATTATTGATTATTATATAATGTATAAAATATAATTAATATATTATTTTAGAGTGTTATTTAAATTTAAATATATTGAAAAAGTATTATTTATAGGTGGGACTATATGTAGGATTTGAGAGATAATTTAAAATTTTGATGTGATAAAAAATTTAAAGGGAAAAAGTATGATGAGTAATGAGTTTTTGAATTTGTATCCAAATATGAAAAGAGAAAGAGAGAAAAAAAAAACGCAATTGAGAGGGGTAGTATATCTGCAATATAGGTAGTTTTTGACTTTACCTGCATGGAGTGTAAGGATAAGACAATTTTGTGACATTAGCATGCAGAGCCTTCTGAACATCTTCTCTGTTAAAAAATGTCTGGACGTAGTCTTCTGTACATGGATCATACCCTGATGGTAATTTTTGCCAAGCTCCTGAAATCAATAAATGAAATCACTACTTCCACTTCGCTTTCTCATTTTACCATCTTAATTTTTAGCCTTTTTCTGTCACAAGGCTGATCATGAGGATACCTAAAAGATTCCTGTTTAGGGTCTTTAATTACTTCGATAAATACTTACTAGTATATAAATTAAATGTGCATTTTTTCATTTAAGGTAAGGGATCTTGTCGCTCTATTATTTAATCCTATCGCTAATCATAAAATAATAAAGATAATATAGTAAATTATTTATAGATAAAAACTTTTCTTAACTTATACACTACATAAAATGAATAATCAAAAATTGTTAATTTAGGGTCGCGAGCATGACAAGATTTAACACTCAATCACTGGCAAATTATTAAGAATAGCAATATATACTTACATGTTGGGTGAAAAAACCGAGGTGCAACGTTGAGCTTATGAGTGGCTTTCTCTGTTGAGCTTAGGCAAAGTGGTGCATAAATGTTGTAAATGTCGATATCTGAATAAGCTTCTAAGAATCCTCTATATGCAAAGAACAAATACTACTTGTGTGTCAGTCTTGAAATCACAATCTTTGGTTATTTCACTGTAGAGTTGGTCTTGAAATTATTGCATGGCTCCAAGCATATTCAACGAGCCCAAGTTGATCCGTTGGATCATTGATCACAGCATTTTCTATCTGATTTTGGATCATAAGCACCATTAGCATTTCAACAGATCACTTTTTTTTTGTAATTTCACAAAAGAAAAATTCCTCAATATTTGAAAATGTTGCAACTGGCTTTCTATTAGTTAAGTAATAGTACGTAATGCATATATAACAAGATTTCTCTTTAACAAGATAAAAAGTAAGTTGTTTTGTATTCTAAATCTAATTTAAATTAACCATGTATTTCTTTAAAATAATATAAAGTTTACCATGTATTCCATTTTTAATCGAACTCAAACTTTCATTAAGAGAGGCAAGCTATATAAAGTTGCATACCCTCTGTCCGGATTTTTCTTTTCAAGGAAAAGAGATATAATATTAATATTCATTTCATTCAAATTGAATCTTCAAAAAATTTTTTTAAAGATATGTCAATTTTCTAAAATATGAATCAAAATGAATATGATGGAGAGTGTAAAACATTACAACTTGGACAAATATATCCAATAAATAAATAATTATGATAAACAGTATAACTATTTATAGAATTGTGATACCTCCCACTGAAGACTAGTATAAGCCACAATCATGACCAGGGTGACTGAGCAAGTTCTTCTAACTTCTTCTTTTTTATATGAAAATTCTAAATTCCTCTAACTATTTCCACTAGCTGATGACTATAGGCATTCGCAACTTAGCTATTTAAATTCCTAAGTTAACTATATAAGATTGAAAAATCTTGATGGCAGATACTTTCTATTTTTTCTTTTCATTTCCTTGTACTACAAAATAAAATATCATCACAAATTTAATTTATAATTTCCTATCTTTATAATCCTCTAGAATTCTTGATTTAACATTAATAAATTTAGGATCCTACTTTACAAAATGGTTTATCCTACTACGCTTTCAGTTATTAATTCTTTCGGGCATAAATAGGAAGCATCCTTTTTCCATTTTTTTCCCAAAGAAATCGAAATAGTACGTACACTATGTGGATATTTGATGCCAATGTCTTTTTTTTCCTAATTTAAAGGAAACCAAAAAAAAAAATTCATAGAAAATTAGTGATTTTACCATAATCCCTTGAGATTAATAAATGAGTCTTTATTTCCTCGTCTATTTTGATCATAGATGACATTAGCCAGCTGTGGAACATAATGTCCTGCATCAGAGAGAGAAATAATTAAGTAATTAATTAAGGATCATATGGGAGAAAAATATTTATTTAAATTTGGTGAAAAATATTATAAAAAATTTTAAAAAGAGACATGTACCAGCATAGCTTTCTCCACTTATGTAGAAATCGTGATCTTTAAATTGGGGAAACCTTTTGAACCATCCGATTAAAAAATCATAAGAATCAATTGCAGTGATTCGATCGCCAAGCTTCTCTAAATCCTCTGATCTGTTTGTGTATGAAAACCCTACGCCAACTGGTGCTTCCAGGAAAAGAATATTTGCAGCTATCCAAATGAAAGTAATCCATGAAATTGGTTGAATTGCTTAAATAAAATTTGAAACATATTTGATAATTATCAAGATTCAAGAACAATAAAGTGGTGCCAAAAGCATTTTACCATGAATTTTTTTTTTTTTTTTTTTTTTGAGAAACCCAATCCCAATAGGAAATGGGCAAAAACGAGAAAATATATTAATATTTACATCAGCAAATTTTTGCAATCCCAAACTTGTTGCTTTGAAAAATAAAATTTAGCTACTTTGGAAATGGCAAGGGAAATGTTTTTTCAAGATTTTATAATTCAAATATGGATAAATCTAGAAATGGTCATATTATTACCCTTATTCCAAGAGAATTTGTTCAGTAAATTTGAGAGTTGTTCCGGACAAGAAAGGGACCGAGTTCTTGGGCAGCACCATAGGCAACTGAGGAACATCCAGGTCCTAAGTGATATAATAATATTTAAAGTCAGCAGAAACGAACCAACAAATAAATTCTCAAAGAAAAATTGAAAAACCAAATAAATAAAATACAGAAAATTGTAGTTTCCTCATGTGAACTTCTAATATTTTTGGCTGGGGAATATCATTTTTTGCCTAAACAATTAAATTAAAGAAATGTTCTATTTAATTTTACTCACTCTAAAAGTTTACCGAGAATATTTCAACTTAATTATTTAACCCAGACAGAACGTCCCGTTAACAAATATTTCAACTTAATTATTTCAAACTATCCTTGTTGTCTAAATGACTTGTCGACTATTTAAAGGTCCACAATAAAAACACTTTTTATCCTGATTGCATAGTTTTTTCTTTAGCAATGATAATATTTTTCCTCAGTAATTAAATTATAAAGTAAATCTAAATTTATTTTTAAAAAATTGATAACTCTAACCGATATTTTTACTTAATGAAGTCTCTTTTTATTTTTAAAAAAAATTTATAAACTTTAATGTAAATAATTAGTATTCAAGAACCATGCACATTGTCAGAATTCTACTCCACCCTTATCACCCTCTCTAAGTAAGGCCAAATTCGTGCTAATGTGAATTCAATTTCTAATAAAAGCAAATTTATTTAATTTAGATTGGACCTTAATTAGTGTATCAAACACAAACTCTAATCCAATCCATCTAAGTATATATCGCGATTTACACGGCAGGAAATCTGAATGGACAGAATTACTATGCTATCCCCACTTAGAGGCAAGACACGAGGAAACTGAGTTATAAAAAAAACAAAGGAAAAAGAAAAGTAAGGCAAGAGATTCTTTTTCCTAACAGTTGTCGTCGTTAGACCAGAAGAGATGCTTTTTCTACATTTTCTCAGACAAGATACACAGATTTGAAAGGTAGGGCAAAGCTTTAAAGGTCCTCATATCATTATGGGGGAAGTAGCCAATATTGATTCAAATGTCTAAGAGTAAAAGAAAGAAGGAAGAAGACAAAGAAACTACAGAACGGCACTCGCGAAGAATTTTCCAGATCTTAGGCCCCATTATATAACCCCACATTATGGTAAGAGTACAAATCATGTAGACCACCACAATAGGAAAAGAAAGAGCTGTTGAAAGCGACGATTCCCATTGAAATGACAAAAATCAAAATCAAAATTTGCAGTGCACACCGCTTTTTATCCAAATTGCACTATTATCTATATGAACTAGTATTACTGTATTCGAGACAAAACTTACTGATTTTTTATTAAAAATTTATTGTTTTTCTCGGGAATTTTCATCAATTTTTGTTTTCTATATGCTGAGATGTATGTTTATCTTGAATTTGCAACATATATAAATTTAAAATTATTCAACAAAATTATGTAATTAATTTTGTACAAAACCCTATAAGTTGAAGCATTAAAAAATATCTTTATCCACTACTTGTCAGTATCAAAGCATAGAGTGGAAACATGCTATAATTACGTATCCCCCCCCCCCCCTTTTTCTATTCTACATTATTTTACAAACATGTCTATTGGATTAGGATTCCTAAACATTTCTTAGTTAAATATAGGTAGTTTTTTTTATAAAAAAAAAAACGTTAAATATAGATAGTTGAAGAATATACTGAGAAGATATAAAGACAGAGAATTAATAACTGTCGAAAAATATTCAACTAAATAAAATGTGAAGAATATTATACAACAAGAATCACAAAGTTCCTATGGATAATAACTGAAAGATACTTAAGTAGAGAACTATTATTACCAAACAAAATAAGAGAAAACACATGAAAGAAATGATTGAATACAACATGGGAAGCAGATTTGTGACTTGGACCCTGCTGGTCCAGGAATAATAATAATATTATGGAAAACTTTTTACATACTCATCTCAAAAGTCGTTCAAGGGTTTTAAAAAACAAAAATTAACAAAAAAAAAAAGAAAAGAAAATTGCTCTAGGAAGTGAATTTCAAACCAAAATTATTTCTTGTCTTTTTGGTAGGAAAAACTGAAGTGAGAGGATGAATTATTTGAAACATTCATAGCTAGTCAAATGTTTTCACACACAAGTTTAACAAGCTTTGGTTATCTTTTTCAAAACTACTCAAACAAACATCAATTTTTTATTATATTTTTTATAAACAACATTAATTTCATTTTTTTTTTCTTTGTGAAAACTTCAAGAAGAAAATAATCTAAAAAAGAGAAAGAAAAAGAAAATGAAAGCAGAGGGAAAAAAAAACAAGAGGTCTTTCAAGTGTGTAAACGAGAGGGAAAAAAAAAGAAAAGAAAGAAGAAGCAGTGTCCTGACCTCCATTAAGCCAAAGAACAAGAGGTCTTTGAGAAACTCGATCTTGAGCTTCAAAAAACCAGTAGAAAAGAGCTTTCTCATCTTCTGGTCGAACTTTGACATATCCAGCATAGTGCTGGAAATTAACTCTTGGTTGCCCTGGCAATTTTGTTACTTTATCAGCTTCTCTTTGGTACTTTTCTCTCAGTTGTTCTTGATATGCATTAATATTTCTCTTTCCTCTTGCTGTCTCCGGTAGCGCAAGTCCCGAGGATACGCAGCTGAGCAACAATATGTACCAGAGAACCGCCATCAAAGCAGTGCAGAGAATGTAGAGTGTTTCTTATTGGAACAAAAGTGTGAAGTTTGTTAAGGACTTATAGTAGAAAGAGGAGCCCTGCCGTGTATGTGTGGGAACTGGGAAGAGTGAGGCACGTGAGAAGGTTAAAAAAGCCTTTTCCTGAAGCCAATATTTCAAAACCAAAAAGTAAAAAGAAATCAGCTACATTGTCCTACTGCTCTATGTCTAATAATGGCAGCGAGTAGAGGGTAGATAAAGACGAGAGCCAAGATAGATTGAGGTGAGATATTGATGAACTGACCAAGCCCAATTGGCCCAAAAGGATTTAAGCAAATATATGGCCCAACAAAGATCATTGCTTTCGGCGACGGCTCAAAGGAAAGTCAAGAAGCTGTGAATAACGACTTCTCTCCACTTCCACCCCGGGATGGCTGTGTGGATAATGGAGATAGTTTACAATCATAGTATCCCCTATTTAAAATAATGTATTCATACTTTCCATATTTTTGAATAAATTTTAATAGGTATTCTCGTCACTATTCCTCTAGATATTGAATAACCCTTGTACCATGTGCAAAAATTAGTAAATAAATATTATTTTTAAATCAGGTAAATAAAAAAATCTTAAATAAGAAAGTTCATTAAAAAAATATTACATGTCCATAATTATATTAATGATTATTTGTGTAATAATATTTAATTAAATATGTAATGTGTATACATATATATATATATATATCAAATACATGAATAAAAAATACATAATTTCATTGAATAAATTACAACATACATCCAAAAATTAACAATGTACAAAATACATACTGAAATTTTAAAAGTACAAAATACAATCAGAAATCTTAACTGTACATAATATATCCAAAAAATTTAATAGTACATAATACATTCAAAATGTTCTAATCCGACAATCTGATCAAATTTACAATTATAGATCCAAATCAACATCATTTGTTTCTTTTTTTTTCTTGTTACTTTAATCTGATGTACTTGGATTGGACCAATTAATTATATAAACTTCAGGATCCACTATAGGCTCAAAAGTCTCTAATTTGAACATCGTTCATATAAAGAATTTGTTGAAAGAATAAGTCTTCTTGCAAATGGAAATAAAAATATATTTTCAACAACCTTATAAAAAATATCAATAAGGAATGAAAGAAATTATTAACATTAAACAGACATATAGGTTTAGTATGTTGAACATTTGTTTTAACATGTCATAACCCCAAATAATACTATCAATGCATCGGTGCATTAGATTTTTGCATCATTATACCTATACGTTTATATATGAACTTCACTTGTATCTCAATTCTCAATGTCCTTTTGTATAATGGTTTTAATAGAGTATGAATAACACGTGCCGTTTTAACTTTTTTTTTTGTATGTAGCTTGAGCAACCACGACATATATAATATTAATTTTATGAATACCTAACATCTTCCCCAATTCAATTGAAACTTCAATATAAGGTTTATCATTTTCGAGATTCGTCCCACAAAAAAGCCCAATGTTTTTAATTGTCCTTGCTAAGAAAATATTTATTAAATTACATTCTCTTTTTGGCATGAAAATCCTCCATTAATGTAGACATGTCTTCTTTCCGTGGTATTGATACGTCTTTGTTTCGTGATAACGATTTGCCTTCATTTTTTTTTTTTGGCTGAACTACTTTCCATTGAAGTAGAGAGTTTGAATTCTATTCAAATTTCAAACTCTTGGAAAAAATATTAGAAATCCATTTGATATAATATATTTTATATAAATGTAATCGTTCTTATAAAAAGTTAATTAAATATTTCATAAAAATTAATATTTTTAAATAAAAAAGGATCATTATCGATTTTCAGCCATGAACTATTTTCGCTTTTTAGTTATGAGCTTTCTGATCAGTAAACCTTTTTTTTGCAGTTAAGATGGTTACTATCCTTAATCCTTTTAGGGGTATTGAAAATCAAAAATAGTTCTGGACAGAAAAATGATAATATTTCAATAAAAAATTACTCAATAGTATTCCATTCAAATTCATAATAGGAATTATCCAAAATTTAATCAATCAATGTGAGTTTGGATTATACTTAAATTGAGAATTTTTTATAGATATTATAACGACATTTAGATTTAATCAAAATTTTATTTTAGTTTAATAAAATTACACATATTTAGAATATAAAATTCAAATTAAATACTTCAAATGTTTAGGTATTTTTGAAAAATTACTATTTACATTTTTTATTAAATAAAAATAATTTTTTCCTTCTCTCAATAAATGAAATCAAAACATTAAATGTCATGATTACTCGTTTAATGTGATTAGAAAAAATTTAAAATAAACTACCAAATATTATTATTATTATTATTATTATTATTATTGAAATGAAAAAATTAGGGTAATAACTGTATTGTGTTCATATTAGTAAATAATGTCAATATAAATTAATTACTTATGATAAGATAACTAACTCACACTATACATGACATGAAATAAAATAATTTAAATATCATAAAATATAATTCATATGCTTAATCAAAATTAAATTTGAACAAGCTCATGGTGAAGCATTATTGAAAATAAAGTAATTAACTAAGGATATGACTAGGCTTTTATTTTTATGAATTAAATGGGTTGAATTCACTTTTTATTCACAATAATTTTGTTCACTCATTTTCAACTCTAAATAACTATTTTTTAGTATAGTTTCTAATCTTTTATGAAAATTGTGAAATACTATAATAGAGAGAAACATCTTTTGAATTTTTTTTTTAAAATAAAATAAAAATAAAAGTGTAAATAGAGATTTTAAAAAAATACTCTTGAGCATTTGGAAAAAAACACAAACATTGACTTAGTCAAATTTAATCAAAACATTGAGAAAATGACCTAATTCACCTAATGAAAAAAAAGATAAGGGACTTTAATTTATTTATTTTTTAAAAAAAAAGATTAAGGACTCATCTCACAAACTGTAAAAAGATAAGAGACTAAGCATGCCAAGTTCCTAAAAAAATATATATATAAATAGTGAGGTTCCAAAAATACCATTCACTAAATGTTGATTGAGTCAAATTTTTTTAAAAAAATAATGAAAAGACCTATCTTGCCAAAATAAAAAAGATTAGGGATTCAAAAATTTGAAAATAAATATTAGGGCTCAAGTTGTTAATTGAAAAAAGTTTAGGGGATAAATCTATCAATTTCCCCTAAAATTTGGTGTTTGTAACTTTAAATGTGATGTATGTGAACTTATTAAAAGTCATCGAAATACTTTTCCATCATCCTTGAGTAAAAATTTCATTCATTCAAGGTGGTATTATGATGTATGGGGACCATCTAAAGTTTCTACAATTAGAGGAACACGTTGGTTTGTTACATTTATTGATGATTGTAGCAAAATGACGTGGATTTGTTTGATGAAATTAAAGAACAAAGTAAACCTTTTATATTTAAGAGATCTCATAAGATGGTGAAGACTCAATTTCAAACAAATTCGAGTTTTCCATATTGATAATGGAGGCAAATATATGACTACATTTCAACAATTTCTAAAATCATAAAGAACTGTCTATCAAACTACTTGTGTGGGGACATTGCAACAAAATGATACGGTTGAAAGAAAGAATCGAAATTTACTAGAATTTGTTCGAGCATCACTAATCCAAACTAGCATGCCACTATCTTATTGGGGAAAAGCTTTAGCATAAGTAGCATATTTGATCAATTGAACACCTTTAAGCACATTTGGATTCCAAACTCCTTTTCACATTCTAAATAAAGCAATTATGTCAAATTTAACCCCTACATTAATACCCTTTACTCTCAATTAATGCATTGACAAAAATATATCATATGAGAATGGATATATAACAATTATAATGTGGAAAGTAATGCCTGAGAATATTAGACGGTTAATTGAAGCCAAGATCTAACTAAATAGTGAACAGATACCTACTTTACATGGTATTTCTAAACTCACATATGAGCCTGACTTCTCAAATAGAGTCAAATAGAAAAATACCCCATTAGTCGTTTTGTGTCTAATCATCGCTTGTTAGAATCAAATAAGTCATTTGTGAATCAATTATTTATTGTATGTATCATTAAGAGTTTGCTGGAGACCTTAAATGATCCAAAATGGAAAGCTTCTATTAATGAATAAATGAGATCTCTTCATAAGAATCAAACATGAGAACTAGTTGATCTTCCACATAAAAAAAAAAAACCCAATAGGTTGTCGATGGATCTACACTAAAGGGTAAAAAAGTAATCTCAAGGACTATTATTTGGTGAATTTGGTCCCTAACCATTTTATGTTTGGTGGACTTGGTCCCTAACCTTTCTTTCATTTTTTTGGTCCCAAACAAATTTATTTCTGGTGACTTTGGTCCCTAATATATTTTTTTGTTTTTTTAAAAAATTAGAAACTTTAATCCCCAAAATTTTTCTTTTTAATCATTTTGGTTCTTATTTTGGAATTTTTCTTAAGACCCATTTTAGAGGAGAAATCTTGTTGGGATAAATTAGTAAATTAAAAAAAATGCAACAGGCATCATAAGTTACCCAATGGTAAAGAAAATTAAGGTATAATTTCATTTCTTCTTCTTTCATAAGTGAAAGCAACTACATATTTCATAGGGGTGCATTATGTTGTATTAATATTGAACCCCTGATGAAAATGAGTTTACTCTTGTTTGGATTTTTACCTCTAAGAATTCTCCTCTAAAATTGGTTTTGAGAAAAACTTTCAAGATCAAGTCACTAATGTTTTTTAAAATAGGCAAGGACAAAAAAAAAATGATATATTGGGAAACAAAATCACCAAAAATAAAATGGTTAGGTACAAAAAAAATTAGGGATTAATTCTACCAAACATAAAAAGGTTAACGACCAAATTCACCAAACAATATTCCTTGAAATTACTCTTTTACCCCTAATGAAATATGAAACTTAGACCAAATAAGATGAACTAATCGGGTTTTGGCAAAAATATGGTCCAAATGATATATTGTGTAAATCGAGAAAAACGTTTGTAACCTAAAAAAAGAAAAAAAAATTATGGAGATCAAAGTCATCAAACATGAAAAAAAGGTGATCTAAAAAAAGAGAGAAAAAATGAACATAACCAAACCTAAAAATATTAGGGTCTAAACTCACCAATCTTCCATTAATTTGAATTATGGAAGAATTTTCATATGAGATTTTGTAACGTGTTGTTGAAATTTTATTTAATCTACAAGTAAGTTGAAGAATTGAATCTTTTTAATTTCGTGTGTGCTTAGATTGAAAAGAAAGAAAACAATTGAAAACATTTTAAATTATATCAAGAATAATAGAATCTAAACCGTTTGCTATCTAGACATTTTCCCTGGAAATTCTTGATCAGTGGGAAAAATTTTGGTGTTATACAGCCGGATCATTCAATGGAGAGCCACATACTTTTGTTGCAAAACATGGAAATATGAAAGATAAAAAAATGTTTTCTTGTTGGATAATTTGGTATTACTAACAAAAACGTAAATTGCTAAACAGACACGGCAGAACATTAAGTGGCCACTAGATTCACCAAGAAATCACAATTAGTTGAATGTCTTGAACAACAAGGTTAAAGGTTTTTTTACTTAACTAGGAACAGAGAAACTTAATATACTCCCTTCACTATTTTTTAGTTTTTATAAAATGTTACAAATAATTTTACATAGGTTTATAAATTATTATATTTTCTATTATACATTTATTTATTGTACTTGAAATAATGAGTATTTATTTCTTCTTTTTCAAGGAATATTTATTATACTTGGAATAAGGAAAACATAAATAATGGTAAAATAATATAATAGACAAAATAAGTATAAAAGTAGCCACATCTTATATTTAGTTTCATTCTAATTGTCAAATTTCTAATTTTAATATGTATTTTTACAATTATACATTTGTTATTTGAAAGCCTTAAAGCTTTTAAGATTATTGACAAACATTGATGAGGACTAATGTCTTAATTTTATAAGTGTTGGTCTTTTAGGATTCTTATGTCTAATCCTTGCAAGATCAAAGTTTCAAGTCTTCAAGAAAGATCGGATGTTATCTAGCGTTAAAGATAAGCGGTTTTTGGATTAGATAGGATCTAGAGGTGTAGTATTATTTTATACATCCTTAGATATTTCTAGATCTACCTCTATGAGTAATAAATTCTATAGGTTGCTCAATTATAGTAAAATGTTTTTCAAAATGCATTTCATTTAGATAAAACATGAGTTGGGTATTTGAAATGATTTTCAAATTACATTCACATACTTTAAATTTCATAAAATGTATTCCACAAACTCTTTGAGTTGTTTGGAATCTTGTTTTACACAGTTTTAATGCATGTGCAGTCGACCTAACTAAAGTGTGGTCGACCGCAGATCATGCGGTCGACCAGACCTCTTAGAGTATCGTCCGCTGAATGTCCAGAGCTCTCTGGAACACTTGCTGATGATGGTGCGGTCGATCGGACCTCTCAAAGTATCGTCCGCTGAATGCCCAGAGCTCTCTGGAACACCTGCAGATGATGGTGCGGACGACCTTTCTAATATGCAGTCGACCACACTTCTCCTGATTGGGATTCAAACAACCATTTTTATGACCGTTGGTGCATACATATAAATACCCAATTGTTTAAAAAACTAAGTATCACGACTTTTTGAGCAAAAATCTGATTCTTACACTTGATAGAACAACTTGAGATCATTTTCAAACAAAAATATAACATTCACATTGAGAAATTCATCAAGTTGGGATTGATACTAAATCATTGGGGTTCTTGAGCAACTTAGAGGATAATATTACTCAAAGAGGTATTTATGCTTTATATTGATATATCTTCACATTAAGGTGATATCTATATCAAACTCTTCATCTACTTATCTTGTTTGTTTTGTTCAAGGTTCCATTGAGCTTAAAACTCTAAGGGTTAGAGTGAGCCTTGAATCATAGAATATTGTGAGTGTATTAAGAGTATCTATTTCATTAATTGTTGTATTAGAGATAAGTGTGTAATCAAGGTTATATTGTAAAACTCATAGTGTTGAGTGAACCTTGATTGGGTAAGAGGTTTGTGTTGTAAAATCCTAAGGGAATTGGGTGAGCCTCTATTGTAATATCTTATACTAAATTAGTGAAAGGTTTTGTGAAATCCTTGAGTAGATAGCTCAAGGTAGTGGATTAGGTTTTGTTGGATAAACCGAACCACTATAATTCTCCGTGTCCTTTGCCTATTTCTTGATCACATTATTTCACACACTGTTTGAGCACCAAGTGTTTGTTATTTGTTATCTTAGAAAGCACTGTTTGTTTTAAAGAAGAAAAATCGGTTAAAACCTAATTCACCCCCCCTCTTAGGTTTTTCAATTGCTATCAGAGCAGGTCTTCTTGTTTATAAGGATTAACCTCCTAGAAGCAAAGATTCTATGGCATATCTAGATAACACTATGATGGTAGAAGGTTACTCTACTACTAGACCTCCTTTGTTGAATGACACAAACTATAATTTCTGGAAAAATAAAGTTAGAATCTATATATCTTCTCTAAACTATGAATTATGAAATATTGTTGAAAATGGACCTTATGTGTCTTTTAAAGTTGTTGATGGTATCAAGATTGACAAATTATGTGAGGAATTTGATGATGAAGATAAAAAGAAAATGACCCTTAATTTTCTTGCCATGAACACTCTTACTTGTGCACTTGATATGAATGAGTATAACAGGGTAAGATATTGTGAATCTGCACATGAAATGTGGAGACTACTTGAAGTGACTCATGAAGGTACAAACCAAGTAAAGGAAACAAAACTTGGTATGCTTACAAGGATGTATGAACTTTTCACTATGAAATCAAATGAAAATATTACTGATATGTTTACTCACTTTACTAACATTATTAACTTTTTAAAAGTGTTTAGCAAGTCATATTCTATAGGAGAACAAAACATGAAGATACTCAATGCTTTACCAAAGGCTTAGGAAGACAAAACCACTGCTATGCTAGAAACTCATGACTTGAAGAAGAAACCAGTGGAAGAGCTTATTGGATTCTCACTCATGAAATAAGGATGAAGTGGTTAAATGATCAAGAAGTGGAAGACAAAGGGAAAAGAGGAATTGCTCTCAAAGCCAAAGAGAACAACGAAAATGAATCTTCTAGTGATGAGGAAGAAATGGATGATGAGGAAATAGCTCTTGTCATGAAGAACTTCAAGAAAATGTTCAAAAAGGGACACTTCAAAAAATTCAAAAAGAAGCCATTGGCATCCACAAATATCAACTCAAAGCAATGTTATGAATGCGGAAGTTCAAATCACTTCAAGGCTGACTGTCCAAAATTAAGAGAGAAAGAAAAGAAGTATAAGTCCAAAAACAAGAAAGGATTTGCTTGCACTTGGGATCAAGAAGGAAGTGAAGATGAAGAACAAATTGAACATGCAAATGTTCGTTTCATGGCTATTGAAAATGAGGTAAATGCTTCAAAAACTCCTACTTTAGTTGATAGCAAAAGTGATAATGATATTTGTGACATGTTTGATAAAGATGAATTCATTTCCAATCTCTATAAAGAAATGAAAAAGATTATCAAGAAAAACAAAGTCTTGAAATGTCAAGTACAGAAGCTATCGTTAGATAATACTAGACTCATAGATGAAAATGCCTTGTTAACTTCTACAAAAATCTGTCTTGATGAGAATGTTATTGGTTTAAATGATAAGGTGAAATTCCTTGAAAATGCTAATGTTGATCTTGTTACTAGAAACAAGAAGTTGAGTGATATGATGAGTGATTATGATGCCATGAAAGTTAGAATGAGAGATTTAAATGCTAGTTAACAAATTACTTGGTATGCAAAGACACACTCATGATAAGAGAGGTCTTGGTTTTGATGATAACTATAAAGATGTCTCACACACACATGAGAGTTTATCTCACTCACATGAAAATATGTCACATGCACATAAGAGAGTATCTCATGCATATTATTCACATGTCTCAACTTCTTCAAAAATATGTTGTACCTATTGTGGTAAAAATGGTCACAAGGTGACTAGATGCTATGTGAAGAAAAAGATTGAGAATGGTGTTAAAAGCACTTGGGTGGTTAAAAGAACTAACAACAATGGACCCAAGAGAATTTGGGTACCAAAAGGCTTATTAACCTCTTTGATGTAGGTATGTCTTTAATTGAAAACAAAAGAGAACAAATGGTTTCTTGACAGTGGATGCTCAAGACACATGACTGGAAATGCATCTTTACTTAATGATGTTAAACCAAAGGATGAAGGATTTGTGACTTTTGGTGACAAAAAGAAAGGGAAAATCATTGGCATTGGCAATGTTGGTAAAAGTACTTCTCCCTTTATTAAAAATGTTCTTCTTATTGATAATCTCAAATATAATTTGCTTAGTATTAGTCAATTATGTGATAATGGTCATAAAGTTATTTTCAAGAATGATTCATGTTTAATTCTTGATGATTGCTCTAACAAAACTGTTTTTGTTGGAAATAGAAATGGAAATATGTATGATCTCTTTTTTGCTGATTTAGTTGAACAAAATGTTAAATGTCTTGCTTTGAAAGATGATGATGCATATATTTGGCATCGTAGATTAGGACACGTGAGCATGGATACTTTGCATAACCTGTCAAAACATGAATATGTTAGAGGATTGCTTGCCATTCATTTTGAAAAAGATCGTGTTTGTGATGCATGTTAATATGGTAAACAAGTTAAGAGTTCCTTTAAATCTAAGAAGATAGTTTCTACCTCAAAACCTCTTGAACTTGTACATATGGATTTATTTGGTCCTATGAGAACAATGAGTCTTGGTGACAAATTGTATGCTTATGTGATAGTTGATGATTTCTCTAGATTTACTTGGGTATTATTCTTGTTGGGCAAAGATCTTTTGGAGCTTTTGTCAAGCTTTTTAAACAAGTACAAAACACAATATGATGCAAACTTATCTCCATTAGAAGTGACAATGGTAGAGAATTTTGCAATAGTAGCTTTACTAAACTGTGTGATGAGAATGAGATTTCTCACAATTTTTCTGTTGCTAAAACTCCTTAACAAAATGGTGTTGTTGAGAGGAAAAATCGTACTTTACAAGAAATGGCTCGTTCAATGCTATGTGAAAATAATTTGCCAAAGTATTTTTGGGCTGAAGCTGTAAACACCTCTTGTTATATTGTAAATAGAGTGCTTCTTAGACCTTTTGTGAAGAAAACCCCCTATGAACTCATGTTTGACAAAACTCCTTCTATTTCTTACTTTAAGGTTTTTGGTTGTAAATGTTTTGTTTTAAATGTCAAAGACAATCTTGGTAAGTTTGATAAGAAATCCGACGAAGGTATATTTCTTGGCTATTCTTCAATAAGAAAAGCTTATCGTGTGTATAATAAGAGAACTATGATTATTGAAGAAGTTATTCATGTTGTTTTTGATGAATCTAACATTTATTTGCCAAGAGATGAGTTTGAAGGTGATATTCAAGAAATACCTTTGGAGTCAATGAATAACAATGTTGTTCAAACAAATGAAAATCCTTCAATATCAAAGGATGAGAATGAAGAAGTCTTTGACAGTCAAGAATCTACTTCACTTGAAGAAGGAACAAAGTTTGATCTTCCAAAGGAATGGAAATTTGTCCACAACCATCCAAAGGATCAAATCATTGGTGATCCAAATGAAGGGGTAAGAACAAGAAGACACTTTATAAACTTTGTTGATGATTTTGCATTATTGTCTCATATAGAATCTAGGAACATTGTTGAAGCTCTTAATGATGATTTTTGGATTATTGCTATGCAAGATGAATTAAATCAATTTGAAAGAAGCAAAGTGTGAGAACTTGTACCTAGACCTTATAATCTTACCATTATTGGTACAAAATGGGTTTTTAGAAACAAACTTGATGAACATGGTATTGTGACTAGAAATAAGGCTAGACTTGTTGCTCAAGGATATAATCAGGAAGAGAGCATTGATTATGATGAGACTTTTGCTCCAGTTGCTAGATTAGAGTCCATTAGAATGTTACTTGCATTTGCTTCCTTTAAAGGCTTTAAATTATTTCAAATGGATGTCAAAAGTGCCTTTTTAAATGGTTTCATCCAAGAGGAAGTGTATGTTGAACAACCTCCTGGTTTTATTCATGAATCCTATGCAAATCATGTGTACAAACTTTCTAAAGCTTTATATGGTTTAAAGCAAGCACCAAGAGCATGGTATGATAGACTTAGCAATTTTCTTATTGAAAAAGGTTTTTCTAGAGGTATAGTTGATACTACTCTTTTTATTAAAAATAAAGCACATGATATTTTGATTGTTCAAATATATGTTGATGACATTATATTCAGAGCTACTAATGAAAATATGTGCAAGGATTTCTCTAAGACAATGCAGGATGAATTTGAAATGAGCATGATGGGTGAGTTGACATTCTTCCTTGGATTACAAATTAAGCAAGCAAAGGAAGGTACTTTCATTAACCAAGCCAAGTACACAAAAGAACTACTGAAAAGGTTTGGAATGGCTGATTCAAAGGAGATTGATACTCCTATGGCCATGTCTATTAAATTGGACAAAGATGAAAATTGTAAGATGGTTGATCAAACTACATACAGAGGTATGATTGGTAGTCTTTTATATTTAATTGCTAGTATACCTGATATTATGTTCTCTGTTTGTTTATGTGCTAGATTTCAATCATCTCCTAGATAATCTCATTTAATTGCTGTCAAACGTATTCTTAGATATTTGAAAGGGATTATAGATTTTGGTTTATGGTATCCTAAATCTATGTCATTTGAGTTAGTAGCATATACTGATGCAGATTATGCGGGTTGTCGAGTAGAACGTAAGAGTATTAGTGGTCATTGTCAATTTTTTGGTTATTCTTTAGTTTCATGATATAGCAAGAAACAAGCTTGTGTATCTCTTTCTACCACTAAAGCTGAATATATTTCTGCTGGTAGTTGTTGTGCACAAGTTTTATGAATGAAAACCACTTTGAAAGATTATGGCTTGAATTTTGATTGTATCACTATAAATTGTGATAACACTAGTGCCATTAATCTGACAAAAAATCCTATACAACATGCAAAAACTAAGCATATAGATATTAAGCATCACTTCTTGCGTGATCATGTTTTAAAATGTGATATATCACTTGATTTTGTTCCTACGGATGATCAATTAGCTGATATATTCACAAAACCTTTGGCTGAGAAAATGTTTTGTTTACTTAGAAATCTTTTGGGTATTGGTACTTTCAATTTTTAACTTGTGCATTCTTTTTTTGAAGTTTGTCGAATATATGTTTTTTTGTGTTGTTTGGATAACACCCAGGGCATATGCGGTCGACCGCATATGAGTAAATGATCGTCCACAGAACAGACAGAGGACTTGCGGATGACCCATATCAGATTGTTCGGTCGACCGCAGATTCAACTCATCGACGACAAAGGTTCCAGAGGACTTGCGAACTACCCATATTAGATCGCCCGATCGACCGCAGATTAAATTTATAGACCGCAAAGGTTCCCGAGAGACAAAAATCAATGTGCGGACGATACAGCGGACGACAATCCGATCGACCGCACATCTATGGACCGTTACAAATATGCCTCCTTTGGACGCAACCTTTCATTTTCCAATCATCCCCACCTCTTCACTTATCAGCCGCATCTCTTCAAATTTCCATAACCCACCAAAAATTCACCATAAATACACTTCATTTCTTCTTCAATTCATCTATTCATCTTACATATCCTAGATTTCTTTATCTCAAACCCTAGAAATGGAAAAAACTTTAATTACCAAGGAAAACTCAATTGACTCAAGAAGTTCCAAAGGAGAAAAAAACTATGCAAACCTCTACTCAACTCTTCAGGAGCAAGCATTATGAGGTCCATTACAACGATTATCTTAAGAATCGTCAGGTAATATCTGGAAGTACCATTGATAAAATCGAATTTCCTTTTGATAGAATTCTTACCTATGTGGCTTGGCAAGGATATGATAGCATAATAGATCATGAAGAGTTTTTATACACTGATCTTGTATATCAATTCTATGCCAATCTTGAAAAAGTGGTAGAAAAAAAAGGTGAGATGACTATGAGAACAACATATATTTGAAGAGTAAATGGGGTAGATTTGCAGCTTACCTCCATGGTCTTAGATGAAATATTAGAGATTCCTATTGATGGGATTGAGTACTTTACTACTCACCAAATGATCTGGCACAATGATTTCTCCTCTGAGGTATTTGAGAAGCTATTCACCGACGGAAAATCCTTTGTAAACTTAGTCAAGAGAGAAGCCAATGTGTTTAGCTTTGAGCATCGCATCATTCATCATATGTGCACTAACATTTTCATACCAACTGAAGGACATAAAACTACAGTTACTTTTATGCATATGTTCCTCATGCTTATGTTGGTCAAAAGAATTAGGGTGGATCTCGGTTATATCATGGTAGAACATATGATGGCCACCATTGAGAAGAGTAAAGGCATTCCCAAAAGCTTGGCTTATGAAAGATTATTAACCAAAGTCTTCAGGTTCTTCAACGTTCCATTTCCAGAATTGAAGGACATAAAACATGTGCCAAAGTTCAATTTTGCATCCTTCAAGAGAATGCAGGCTTTGTGTCTCAATGGCACATGGGATTTGAAAAAGAATATGTCTCTGGAGGAGATCTCTATGGCAACAAAGGAGATAGCGAGGTTGATGGGAAAAGAACCTCCAATTATTCTTGCAGAAGATATTTTTGGTGATGAATTTGTCTCGGAAGAAGCTGAGGGTTCCCAAGGCGTTAAACGATTACGTCATCTTGATGAGGAAAAAGATGTTCTCCCTGAGGCCCCTGAATTAAAGAAGGCCAAAGGTAAAGAAAAAGTTGATGAGAAAGAAGAATCCACTCCACATCTTGTCATCTGGAGTGCATTGGATGAACTATCATCTCAAATTGGGTCGATGTTCAGCACTTTTGACAATCACTTCAAGACACTTCACTCCAAGATCAACGATCTGGCATCATGGGTGGAGTACCATGGCATTGAGATCATAAATATCAAGTATCAACCTGAAGCACTTCACGGTGTTCAGGTTGATATTTCTACACCGCCACCACCTTCAGGTGACATGCCCCTAACTGTTGCACCGACTGCAGGACCATCATCTTCCATGACCAAAGTTTATATGAGAAGGCCTAGGATATACTCTTTGTCTTTCTTGTACTTTTGATTTGCCTAGTCATTTTATCTCTCTACTGTATCTTTGAATACTTTATTTTATATGCATTATTTCCCATGATGACTCATTGGTAGTTGAGGGATTTTATTGTTTAATTGACTTAGTTCTATCATTTCTATCCATTCTTTTTGAATGATGACAAAGGGGGAGAAAAACTACTATTAATTGCAATATATAAATGTTATGAAACTAACCATATGTTTCAGGTATTTTGAGATGAACTTAAAGAATCTATTTCATCAAATTCAAGAGAAAGAAAAACATATCTAAAAGGTTAAGTGTGGCTATTGAAAAACCTAAGAAGGGGGGTGAATTAGGTTTTTATCCGATTTTTCAACCTAATTCAATAAAACACCTCTTTGACAACAAATATCAAACACTTGGTGTGCTAGTTGTGTGAGAAATAATGTGTTCAAGTAAAATGTAGAAATTAGAGCAATGAACACAATGATTTATAGTGGTTCGGTTTATCCAACAAAACCTAATCCACTACCTTGAGTTACCTACTCAAGGATTTATCAAATCCCTTCACTAATCAAATAAATGAGATTACAAAAGAGACTCACCCAATTCACCTTAGGGTTTTTACAAATAACCTCTCAAACCAATCAAGGCTCACTCAACCCTTGAGTTTTATAACACAACCTTGATTATACAATAATCTCACCACTCTCCTTAGTGAATCCTAACAATACAATTCAATTCAAGGTTCACCCAAAGGTTTTACAAACAAACCTTGAATACAAAACAACCTACACAAGGCTCACCCTAACACTTAGGGTTTTATGCTACTTGCAACATTGACACAATTTCAATCAATAATAAAAGATAGGGAGTTTGATAGATATCACCTTAATGTGAAGATATATCAATTTGAATCACAATCACCTCTTTGAGTAATGGCTTGTCATGATTGCTCAAAATTCACCTTTGAATGTAAAAACCCTTCTTTAATGATTTTAACAAGATTGATGTTTAAAAAGGGTTTTGAAATGTTTCTAAGATGTTATAGGATCAAGATATACAATGTTTTTGCTCAAAAAATCTTCTTAGAAAGAATTCCAAAGGTTTTGGTATTTAAAGGTTTGTTCCCAACGGTCAAAAATGAATCTGTTGGAAACCCACTCAGGAAGTGCGGTCGACCGCAAATCATACTTGATCGTCCGCACCATCATCCTCAAGCTCACTGGACAACCACCGGATGATGATTTTTCATCCTCCGGTCGACCGGAGTTCACCTGCGGTCGACCTCACTTCACCTGCGGTCGACCTCATGGTTGTCCACAGGTTGGCAGATGAACAAATTTGACAGCACATGTATCCACAAGATAAACTAACTTATGCACGATACCTGGACCACTTTAGGTCGACTGAAACATGTTCATTTGTATATCAACAATACTCTAACACACAAATGATGATTTCAATCAACCATATAAGTTATGGTATCAATCCAACAAGAGTTTATGAACCATATAAGTTTTGAAATCAAGATGCATGGTTTTTGAAATACCAAAACATATTTTAACATATTAAAAACATTTTGAAAAAAACGTTTTAAGTTCATAGAGCAACCTTTAGAAACCATTACTCAATTAGAGGTAGAACTAGAGATATCAAAATATATAACTCTAAGACTATACCTCTAGTTCCTATCTAATCCAATAAAAGCTAGTCTTCAAATTTTGATAGTCTTGACTTGTATACTTCCTTGAAGACTTGAAATCCTGTTCTTGCATGGATTAAATCATGAATCCAAAAACTCTATCACTTGTACAAATAAGACATTAGTCCTCATCAATGTTTGTCATTAATCAAAATTAAGACATTGAAAGCTTTAGGGCTTTCAATCTCCCCCTTTTTGATGATGACAAATATTGATGCAATGTGATAGGTAAAACAATTAAGTGCAAGGATTCAAAGTAAGAAAGAGTTTATATAATATGTAATGAAACTTTTAAAAACGCTCCCCCTTACAATATGCTAGGTATTTGTAAGATATCACATATAGCATATAACCAATTAGTTTGATAATATCAAGAAATTGAATGAAACAATTTTCGAACAATTATTGGATCTCAATATGAAAAGATTCATTGTAAGTATATGAGATCACTTCCTAGCTTATATAGGCTTAAAGAAGCCTATTTTCCCACCAACCTCCGTATCCTCCTTCCTTCCAAAATTAAGAGCATATATAATACAATTATAAAGCTCCTCTTATCAATATGCATGAGTTTTGTAAAAATTTTGATAGAGTTTCCTTTGTAACCCTTATAAACTCCAATATCACAATACAAACTCAACAATGCAAAAGAGATGAGATATATCTCATAAAATCACACAAATGGCCAACCCAGCGATCAACACACAATTCCCATTCTCCTTCATTCTCAATATCTCAAAAACTTTAAAATACATAAATTTTAAACCAAGGATAGCCACACTTAACCTTTTAGAGCTGTTTCTTCTTTCTCTTTGGTTTTGATGAACGTGATTGTCAAGTGCACTTCAAATACTTCAAGTTCCTCAAAATCTCTCCTTTTGTCATTTCTTCCCTTTTGTACATATTCTTGATTTCCTCAAAAATTACTGAGCTTCAAGAATCTTTCTTTTGATGGTTTCTCCTCTTTGCATTAAATTCTCTCCTTTTGTTGTAAGTATTCTTGATCTCCATTTTCCTGCAAAATGTTAGTTTCCAAAAGAATACAACACAAATATAACTCCTAAATATTTGCTATCAAGACTTAGTTTTTCTCCCCCTTTGTCATCATTCAAAAAGAATGTGTATGAAGGATTAAAATAAGGTCAAAAGCATATAATAAGATCTCTCAATATACCAAGGAGTCATCATGGGGAAATAATCAAACCAATAAACTACATTACTTAAAAATATACGACAAGAAGAGATCATAATGTAGCAGAAAACATATGAAAATAGTGCATTATAGATATAAAAAGAAAATGAAATGTATAAAGATGATCCTCAAGTAGACAAAGCTAGAGTGCGAGGCTTGGGAGCATAGACTTTAAACTGCAAAAATGATTATGTTGAAGAAGTGGTCTCTGGAATGATAATAGCTTCAACTGGTAGATCATCAATAGTAGTCACTACAGTGGTATCCTCTGAAATGATGGTAGAGGATGTATCAGCAGCAATAGATGGCTCAATACTACTTGATGACACAACAATAGGAGTAATAGGATTCTTTGTCATATATGTGGTCTTCTCATCAAAATGTGAAGAAATATCTATGTGGACTCCATATAATGCCTTAAGATGAGTAGATATATTGTCAACTTTGTGATGAAGAAACTTTACTTTTGATTTCATGTTGAACAACTTCTTCAAACACATCTTGGATTTTAGTATTAAACTTCTCAAAGATAATATCCATATTGTTTGAGAGATGCTCCAAATCATTCCACAAGACATCTTTTGTATGAGGAATAAAACCTATATTCCTCTTGCATCAAACATTTTCGTTCACTCAGTTTCTTTCTAATAGAAGTATCAAAAGGAGTTTCCTTTTCCTTTTTCCATTGATGTCTTCCCTTTCCTTATTCTTTCTCTGGTGGAAGTATCAAGTGATTAGCTTCTTCTTGACCAATTCCTTTCTCATGAATGCTCTTTCAAATAATAATGAGTACATTTTCACCCATCAATCTTGCGATTTCGGATATGGCTTGGAGTAAATCTTCTTGAGATATTTTCTTTCTCAACTCCCAATCATCATTGAAACATAAGTCATGCACTATCTTGTATGCAACAAAATCACATTTATGAAGAAATCTCATGTCAACAACCTCAAGTAAAGATATTTCAAAATGTTTGAACACTCTTTAAAGCAACCTTCCATAAAGTAGGCTCTTTGCTATTTTCTTAGCCTTCTTAACAAAGAACGATATCCATAAGATAACCAAGATCTACTCATTTTCCTTTGAACATAATTAGCATAATAAACATGTGCAAATGAGTAATAGATGTCCTATGACCATCTATGAGTACAAATATAGTAGTGCACATAAGACAAAGTATATTATGTTCAAGACTAAAAACAATAGATTCCCTTTTTGCAAAATTCACAAAGGATTCTTTATTTGTAAAAGCATATTCAAAATCTTGAATGGAGAATGCATAATAATGGCAAATTTGGTGAGTAAAAAATGTAATCTCATCAATAGGAGCACTCAAAATATCATCCAAGTTATAGTAATTGAAATTTAAAAACAATACCATATACTTTAGACACATAATATACAACTTGATATCCTTCAAGAATATTTTTCTCTAGATTAGCATAGCATTGAAGTATATAGTCATAATACATAGGCTCATCATGCACAATAATATCATATCATTCTTCCTTAGCAAAATACTTCAAGATATTTTCAAAAAGGAAACTTACTAGAATAGATGGTACTTTCAAGAATCACATTTCAAAGTTCGAGATAGTCAAAGAATCAAATTTAATACTTCTTACTTGAGAATAAGGTAGAGTTGTTCTTCTTCTTCTTTGGTACCATTTGAGATTTGGTTGAACCACCTTTTGATCCAATATGCTTATCCCTTGTTATTTCTTCTTTCGGACGATAGAATCAGTTTCTGTGGTCGACCGAACAATTTGATTGTGGTCGTCCGCAAGTTCTCTGCTTACTTTGCGGTCGATGAGTAGTAATCTGCGGTCGACCGAAAATTTGATATTGGTCATCCACAAGTCCTCTGTCTATTTTGCGGTCGATGGCTTGTACCATGTGGTCGACCGAAGATTTTCTCGAGGTCTTCCGCAAGTCCACTGGGCATTCTTCGGACGATACTCCCGTAAGATGCGGTCGACCGCACCTTCTTCAGGTGTCATTTGAAATTTCTTCTAAGCAACTTATAATCAACCAAGAATCGTTGTTTTGATAATTAAAAGAGCTATACAATGACAAACTCATTAGCAATTGTATATAAACACTCAATATCTTTCTAAAAATTGAACCTTTTCTCGGCCAATGGATAAATATATCAATTTTAATAACAAAGATCACTCAAATATAATATCAACATAAATTTGAACAATTAAAATGTTATGCACAAATAGTGTAGTGTCTACCATTCCTCTAGTCAATCCTTTTTCAAAAAAGAAAGATGCTAAGCTTTTCATACTATGCTCTTGAAGCATGTTTCAAACCATATAAAGCTTTTGAAAGTATGTAAACATGATTTTCAAAAGATTCATGCACAAAATCAGGAGGTTGTTCAACATAAAATACCTATTGGATGTAACAAATTTAGAAATGCATTTTTAACATCCATTTGAAATAATTTAAAACCTATAAAATATGCAAATGCAGGTAATATTCTAATGGACTCTAACATAGTAATTGGGGCAAAACTCTCATCATAATCAATGCCCTCTTCTTAATTATATCTTTGAGCAACAAGTGTAGCCTTATTTCTAGTGACAAAGCCATGATCAACAAGTATGCTTCTAAAAATCCATTTTGTACCAATAATGATGTGATTTGAAGGTTTTGGTATAAGTTCCCAAACTTTGCTCCTTTCAAATTAATTTAGCTTTTCATAGATGACAATGATCCAAAAATCATCACTAAGAGCCTCATCAATGTTCCTAGATACTATATGAGACAATAATGCAAGATTATCAACATAATTTATAAAATGTCTTCTTGTTCTTACCCCTTCATTGGGATTACCAATGATTTGATCATTTGGATGATTATGGACGTATTTCCACTCCTTTGGAAGATCATGATTTGTCTCTCCTTCATGTGAGGTTGATTATTGAATGTCAATGATCTCTTCACTTTCATCCTTAGGTATTGAATTATCTTCATTTGTTTGAACAATATCTTTGTTCGTTGACTCAATAGATAGCTCTTGAAAATTACCTTCATTCTCATCTCTTGGCAAGTAAATATTAGACTCATCAAATATAACATGAATAGCTTTATCAATAACCATAATTCTTTTATTGTAAACACAAAAAGCTTTTCTATTTGAAGAGTAGTCAAGGAACATACCTTCATCGGATTTCTTGTCAAACTTACCAAGATTGTCTTTGACATTTAGAATAAGCCATTTACAACCAAACACTTTAAAGTAGGAAATGCAAGAAGTTTTGTGAAACATAAGCTCATAAGGGGTTTTATTAACAAAGGATATAAGAAGCACTGTATTAACAATATATCGAGAAGTATTCATAAATTCAACCCAAAAATATTTTCGCAAATAATTTTCACATAGTATGGAGCATGCCATTTCTTGTAAAGTACGATTTTTTTTTTCAACAACACTATTTTGTTGAGGAGCTTTTGCAATTGAAAAATTGTGAGATATATCATTCTCATCACATAATTTTGGTTAAAATACTATTGCAAAACTCTCTACCATTATCACTTCCAATGAAAATAAGTTTGCAACTAATGGTGTTTTGTACTTGTTTAAAGAGTTTGACAAAAGCTTCAAAAACTTCATCTTTACTCAACAAGAATAATATCCTAGTAAATCTATAAAAATCATCAACAGTCACATAGACATATAGTTTGCCACCAATTCACATGGTTCTCATAGCACCAAATAAATCCATATGTACAAGTTCAAGAGGTTTTGAAGTAGAGACATTTTCTTTGATTTGAAAGAACTCTTGACTTGTTTACATGCATCACAAATATGATCTTTCTCAAAATTAATGTTAGGCAAAACTCTAACATACTGAAGTTTTGTAAAAATATGCAAAGTATATATGCTAATATGTCATAATTTACAATGGCAAAGATATGCATCATCAACTTCCAAAGAAAGGCATATAACATTTTGTTCAACTAAATCATCAAAATAGATATCATACATATTTTCATTTCTTCACACTTGCAGATGATCATTCTTGAGCTTGCGGTCGACCAAAACATTTCCTTGGATCGTCCGCAACCTTACTGTCCACTTAGTGGATGATCTATTTTTCCATGCGGTTGACCGAAACCTTCTCAAGGGTCGTCCGCAAGTTCACCAGAACTACCAGTCTTTACTTAAAGACAAAATCCACTTATATCATGATATTTATAGGATAATAAGTGTTTGTGAGAAAAGTTTGTAAGAGAATTATATCAAACAATATGACAAGACAACTCAATTATCACAATATGCAATTAACATGTTTTATGAGGAAATAATTTAGCATGAAGAGGATATACAAAATACAAAAAACCAATTAGAAAATTTATCAAGTATTTGTATTGAAAACACATTTCAACCACATATAGCATTATGATCTAATTTACATAATTCATAATCAAGAAATTCTTACTAAAGATTCAATCTCAAAAGAATGAATTTCTTCATGACCTTCATGAAGAACATTGTACCTTAGTATATCATATTTGATCATGTGGATTGAGCAAATTCTCTTGACATGTTGTATTGCTCCTTCATGATCAACATATTAAGTTACCTACAAAGAAGATGAAACTTTTGGTATCCAAGTGACTTTGGATCCATGAGAATTAGTCGAATTTGTTTTGACAATCCAAATACTTTTTGCACCATTCTCGATTTTCTTCTTGGCATAACACATATTAACCTTATGGCCATACTTACCACAATAGGTACAACATATTCTTGATGACATATGAGTATGTGTGTGATGTGTATGATGTACTTTATGATGCACATGTGAGATATTCTTGTGTGATATATTTTTGTGTGTATGCAAGGCATCATCATGTGTATCAATAAAACCAATACCTCTCTTATCATTAGAGAATCTTTGAGCACCAAGTAATTTATTTAAATTATCTCTACCACATGTGAGTTTATGTAAGCTAACACTTAAATCATCTATTCTCAACTTCATAGCATCATAGTCACTCATCATGTCATTCAATTTCTTGTTTCTAATAACAAGATCATTATTAGCATTTTCAAAAAATTTCACCTTATCATATAGACCAATAATATTTTCATCAAGAGTCACTTTGGAAGAAAGCAATAAAGCATTTTCATCAAGTAATTTAGCATTTGCCAATAACAAATTTTCAACTTGACATTTCAAGAATTTATTCTTCTTGATGACTTTCTTCATTTCATAATAGAGATTAGCAACAAATTCATCTTGATCAAATATATCGCAATTATCATTGCAATCATTTTCACTAATGTGCAAAGTTTGTGAGGTAGAAGTACTTACTTCATCTTCAAGAGCCATAAGACAAGTATTTGCAAACTCGGATTGATCGTTTTCTTCATTTTCACTTTCTTCTTGATTTGATGTGCATGTCAATCCTTCATGTGCAACTTCAAGTAATCTCCACATTTCATATGCGGAACTACAACCACTTACTCTATTGTATTCATCTAAATCAAGAGCACAACAAAGAATATTCATAGCAATAAAGTTTGAAGTCATTTTCTTTTTATCCTCTTCATCAAACTCATTAAGAGTTTTCTCAACACTTCTTCCCTTTATAATCTTAGAGGGAACATAAGGACCATTTATAACAATATTCCATAAATCAAAATCAATGGAGGAAATATAAATATGAATTTTATCTTTCCATAAAGTGTAGTTATAGCCATTTAACAAAGGTGGTCTACTAGTAGAGTAACCCTCACTTATGATATTGTTGTCTATATGAGCCATAAGATCTTTACTTCTAGGTGATTAAACCTTAAACAAGAAGACCTGTTCTGATACCAATTGAAAAACCTAAGAGGGGGGGGGGTGAATTAGGTTTTTATCCGATTTTTCAACCTAATTCAATAAAACACCTCTTTGACAACAAATATCAAACACTTGGTGTGCTAATTGTGTGAGAAATAATATGTTCAAGTAAAATGCAGAAATTAGAGCAATGAACACAATGATTTATAGTGGTTTGGTTTATCCAACAAAACCTATTCCACTACCTTGAGTTACCTACTCAAGGATTTATCAAATTCCTTCACTAATCAAATAAATGAGATTACAAAAGAGACTCACCCAATTCACCTTAGGGTTTTTACAAATAACCTCTCAAAACAATCAAGGCTCACTCAACCCTTGAGTTTTACAACACAACCTTGATTATACAATAATCTCACCACTCTCCTTAGTGAATCCTAACAATACAATTCAATTCAAGGTTCACCCAAAGGTTTTACAAACAAACCTTGAATACAAAACAACCTACACAAGGCTCACCCTAACACTTAGGGTTTTATGCTACTTGCAACCTTGACACAATTTCAATCAATAATAAAAGATAGAGAGTTTGATAGATATCACCTTAATGTGAAGATATATCAATTTGAATCACAATCACCTCTTTGAGTAATGGCTTGTCATGATTGCTCAAAATTCACCTTTGAATGTAAAAACCCTTCTTTAATGATTTTAACAAGATTGATGTTTAGAAAGGGTTTTGGAATGTTTCTAAGATGTTATAGGATCAAGATATACAATGTTTTTGCTCAAAAAATCTTCTTAGAAAGAATTCCAAAGGTTTTGGTATTTAAAGGTTTGTTCCCAACGGTCAAAAATGAAGCTGTTGGAAACCCACTCAGGAAGTGCGATCGACCGCAAATCATACTTGGTCGTCCGCACCATCATCCTCAAGCTCACTGGACAACCACCGGATGATGATTTTTCATCCTCCGGTCGACCGGACTTCACCTGCGGTCGACCTCATGGTCGTCCACAGGTTGGCAGATGAACAAATTTGACAGCACATGTATCCACAAGATAAACTAACTTATGGACGATACCTGGACCACTTTAGGTCGACTGAAACATGTTCATTTGTGTATCAACAATACTCTAACACACAAATGATGATTTCAATCAACCATATAAGTTATGGTATCAATCCAACAAGAGTTTATGAACCATATAAGTTTTGAAATCAAGATGCATGGTTTTCGAAATACCAAAACATATTTTAACATATTAAAAACATTTTGAAAAAAACGTTTTAAGTTCATAGAGCAACCTTTAGAAACCATTACTCAATTAGACGTAGAACTAGAGATATCAAAATATATAACTCTAAGACTATACCTCTAGTTTCTATCTAATCCAATAAAAGCTAGTCTTCAAATTTTGATAGTCTTGACTTGTATACTTCCTTGAAGACTTGAAATCCTGTTCTTGCATGGATTAAATCATGAATCCAAAAACTCTATCACTTGTACAAATAAGACATTAGTCCTCATCAATGTTTGCCATTAATCAAAATTAAGACATTAAAAGCTTTAGGGCTTTCAGCTATCCTTGGTTTAAAATTTTGTTTTTGATTGAAGGAGAATGAGAATTGTGTATTGATGGTCGGGTTGGCCTTATGTATGATTTTATGTGATATATCTCATTTTTCTCGTTGCATTGTTTCGTTTTTGTTGCAAAAATGGTCTTTATAAGAGGTACAAAGGAAACTCTGTCAAATTTTTTATAAAACTAATGCATTTTGTTAAGGGGGGCTTTATAAATGTTTTTACAGCCTATCTATATGTTATTAAATCTGGAAGGAAGGAGGATACAGAAGTTGGTGGAAAAATAGGCTCCTTTGAGCCTATATAAGCTAGGAAGGGATCTCATATACTTGCAATGAATCTTTTCTTTTTGAGATCCAATATCTGTCCTAAAAATGTTTCATTGAATATATTTCTTGATATAATCAAACTATAAATGTTTTATATGCTATATGTGATATCTTACAAATTCCTAGCATATTGTAAGGGGGAGCGTTTTAAAAGTTTCATTTCATATTTTATAAACTCTTCCTTACTTTGAATCCTTGCACTTAATTGTTTTATCCATCTCTTTGCATCAATATTTGTCATCATCAAAAAGGGAGAGATTGAAAGCCTTAAAGCTTTTAATATCTTAATTTTGATTATTGACAAACATTGATGATGACTATTGTCTTAATTTTATAAGTGTTGGTCTTTTAGGATTCTTATGTCTAATCATTGCAAGATCAAAGTTTCAAGTCTTCAAGAAAGATCGGATGTTATCTAGCGTTGAAGATAAGCGGTTTTTGGATTAGATAGGATCTAGAGGTGTAGTATTATTTTATACATCCTTAGATATCTCTAGATCTACCTCTATGAGTAATAAATTCTATAGGTTGCTCAATTATAGTGAAATGTTTTTCAAAATGTATTTCATTTAGATAAAACATGAGTTGGGTATTTGAAATGATTTTCAAATTACATTCACATACTTTAAATTTCATAAAATGTATTCCACAAACTCTTGGAGTTGTTTGGAATCTTGTTTTGCACAGTTTCAATGCATGTGCGGTCGATCTAACTGAAGTGTGGTCGACCGCAGATCATGCGGTCGACCAAACCTCTCAGAGTATCGTCCGCTGAATGTCCAGAGCTCTTTGGAACACCTGCGGATGATGGTGCGGACGACCTTTCTAATATGCAGTCGACCGCACTTCTCCTGAATGGGATTCAAACAGCCATTTTTATGACCGTTGGTGCATACATATAAATACCCAATTGTTTAAAAAACTAAGTATCGCGACTTTTTGAGCAAAAATCTTATTCTTACACTTGATAGAACAACTTGAGATCATTTTCAAACAAAAATATAACATTCACATTGAGAAATTCATCAAGTTGGGATTGATACTAAATCATTGGGGTTCTTGAGCAACTTAGAGGATAATATTACTCAAAGAGGTATTTATGCTTTATATTGATATATCTTCACATTAAGATGATATCTACTTATCTTGTTTGTTTTGTTCAATGTTGCATTGAACTTAAAATTCTAAGGGTTAGAGTGAACCTTAAATAATAGAATATTGTGAGTGTATTAAGAGTATCTATTTCATTAATTGTTGTATTAGAAATAAGTGTGTAATCAATGTTATATTGTAAAACTCATAGTGTTGAGTGAACCTTGATTGGGTAAGAGGTTTGTGTTGTAAATCCCTAAGGGAATTGGATGAGCCTCTATTGTAATCTCTTATACTAAATTAGTGAAAGATTTTGTGAAATCCTTGAGTAGATAGCTCAAGGTAGTGGATTAGGTTTTGTTAGATAAACCGAATTACTATAAATCTCTGTGTCATTTGCCTATGTCTTGATGACATTATTTCACATACTGTTTGAGCACCAAGTGTTTGTTATTTGTTATCTTAGAAAGCACTGTTTGTTTTAAAGAAGAAAAATCGGTTAAAACCTAATTCACCCCCTCTTAGGTTTTTGATTATTAATGAAGAATTTGGATTAATTGTCAATTATTTATTAGATAATGTATTTTTTTAAAAGAGAATTAATACATTAGGTATTAAATGAGGGTAACTTAGAAAGTTTAGTTATATAATTATCATTTCAAATATTTATTTTAATCATTGTACAAGTTCAAAGTAAATAATTGAAATGATACCAAAATTCAGAAGTAGATATTAGTCTAAACTATTACTGAACTTTTATTTGTATTGCATATCCAAAGGATTTTTATCAAAATATTAATTGGTCGTGTATGCCCATGATATATAAGTGTTAACATTAGGTTTCTTTGTTGTTTTTTTTTTCTTTTCTAATTTAACTTTTGACCATATAAAAAGGTTGTGGCCAACTGTCCACTATTAATATTAGCATTTAATAGTTCTCAAAAAAGAGTATAATTAAATACTCCACAAACATTATATATTTTTTAAATAATAAATTTGAATAAAATACTCCATTCAAATACATAATATAGGAATTACTCAAAATTTAATTCATTAATGTGTTTGAATTATACTTAAGTTAGGATTTTTCTTTTTTGAGAAATATTAGAAGGTAGATTTAGTAAAAAAATAAATGATTGTCCAAAATTTAATCGGAGAGTTTGATATCCAAATTATGAACTTTTTGGAGAAAGATTATAAATGAATTTGATTTAATAATTTTTATATAATTTTCGTAGATTTAAAATTGTTTCCGTTACGCTGAGAATGCAAGCATTAAAAAATTGTTCAATCCGAGGAATCACTTTCTAACTTGCGTCAGTTCCGCGAGGTCGAACCTTCAATCTTATGGCAGAACCCAGACAGCTTTGAAGCTTTTAGCTCTCAGAAAAACATTTAACTAAATACTCCATAAACATTATATATTTTATGAAACAAGAAATTTTAATTAATACTCCATACAAATTCAAAATAAGAATTACCCAAAATTTAAACCATCAGTGTGGATTTGAATTATACTTAAATTAGAAAGGTAATTTAGATTTAATAAATATTTTAATTTAATTTAATAAAATCATACGTATTTAGAATAGAAAATTTTAATTAAATACTACATTCAAAGTTGTAATAAAAACTACCAAAATTTTATTCCATTAATGTGAAAGGTAAATAACTTTTATGTACTCCATTTGATTTAATAAAAAAATCGATTTGATTTAATAAAATTAAAAATATTTTGAATAGAATTTTTTTGTTAAATACTACATTCAAAATCATATTAGGAATTACCCAAAAATTACTCAATTAATGTAGAGAGTTTGAACTCTATCTAAATTATGATTTGTTTTATGATATATTAGAAAGTAATTTTATTTAGTAATTTTCATATATTTCATATAATTAAATACTCCATTGAAATTTATAATATAAATTACCTTAAATTTAATCTATTAATGTATATAGTTTGAATTTTACTTTAATTAGGGAATATTTTATGAGAAATATTAGAAATAAAATTTGACTCCAAATGTTATATATATTCCTTAAAAATACTACATTCAAAACTTAGGAATTAAATAAAATGAATATATTAATCTAGGAAATTATAATTACATACTACATTCAAAACCATAATTAGAGAGTGAAAGATTATTCAATTAATAGAGGAGAATTTGAATTCTACCTAAATTAGGATTTTTGAAGGGTAATTTGATTTAATAAATTTTATATAATTCTTTCCCTAAAAATGTTTTACATATTGCATAACTATTATATTTTTTTAAATAAGAAAGTTTAATTACATACTTAATTAACACATCATAATAAGAGACCAAAAAATTATTCCATTAATATATAAGAAAGTGATTTCTACCTAAATTAGGATTTCTTTGCTAAATATTAGAAGGGTAATTTGATTTAATAAATTTATATACTCCTAAAAAGCATATATTTTTAAGTAGGAAATTTTAATTAAAATACTTCATGCAAAAGAATAATAGGAAATACTCAAAATTTACTCAATTAATGTGGAGAGTTTAAATTAGACATAAATTAAGAATTTTTATGAGAAATAATAGAAAATAAAATTTGATTTAATAAACTTATATTTTCCAAAAATATTATATTTTTTTATCATTAAATTTAAAAATGATAGAATTTATTTTTTGTTCTCTTAGTTGTTATAGTCACAACTATTATTATATATTATTATAATTTTAATATTAAAATTATATAATCAAATTATACATAATTTATATTTATATAATTTTATTTATATATCAAATCACCTAAAAAATATAATGCGTTGTACATGTGAATAACTAGTAATAATTAATAAATTATCCACTAATGATTAATCACACTAAATATGGATAGAAAATCCAAAGAAAATGCAAAGTCAAATTGTGACTACAATTATGATATGAAGTACTTATTGCCAAATTGCACATTTGTGAATTCGCCACATGGCAACGTTGGTGCTGAAAATGAATCGGATTTTATAATTTCAAGTTGAGGTTGATATCGTTGAAGCAAGTATTGGTGATATTGAAGTCTGCAAAGATGAGCACAACTAAGAGATAAAGTTGTTGGACTTGTACTGTGGTTATCGGGCAATGTCCACAAGACTTTGTCTTGGAAATAATAGTGATGGTGTTTAACTCGTTCATAAATGGACAATTGACTTGAATCAATAAACATGTGATAGTTTGAAGCTAAACCATCGTGAGTAATTTGTTGAGACCTTATTTTTGCCTAAGGAGAGTGAAAGGCTTTGTGTATCTGCTCTTTCATCGTAGATGAGATCAATATTGCGAGTATTAATATTCTTTTCAATTTCAGTCCGATAGATACATATGAAATTTTATTTCCACTTGTCATACTTCAAAAAGATCGATTGTTTTTACATTTTTTATTGGATTTCATTTGATTTTTTTTTTGTTCATTGAAAAGTTTAAAGATCACAGATTTGCACACGTTTAGATGATATCACAGATTTGCATACGTTTAGATGATATGTCTCTCATAAGTATAGATTAAATGTAAGAAAAGAAATTGAAATCTAAGAGGAGGGTGAATTAAATTTTTATCCGATATTTCAACTTAATTCAATAAAAAGTCTCTTTGAGAATAAATATCAAACACTTGATGTACTAGTTGTGTGAGTAATAATGTGTTCAAATAAAATACAAAAAGTAGAGTAATGAACATAATGATTTATAGTGGTTTGTTTTATCTAACAAAACTTAATCAACTACCTTAGAGTTTCCTACTCAATGATTTACCAAATCCTTTTACTAATCAAATAAATGAGATTATAAAAGAGGCTCACCCAATTCACCTTAGGGTTTTACAAATAACCTCTCGATCAATCAAGACTCACTCAACCCTTGATTGTACAATAATCTCACCACTCTCCTTAGTGAAATCCTCACAATACAATTCAATTCAAGATTCACTCAAAGTTTTTATAAACAAATCTTGAATACAAAACAACCTACACAAGGCTCACCCTAACACTTAGGGTTTTATGCTATTTGTAACCTTGATACAATTACAATCAATCATAAGAGATAGAGAGTTTGATAGATATTACCTTAATGTGAAGATATATCAATTTGAAACACAATCACCTCTTTTAGTAATGATTTGCCAAGATTGCTCAATATTCACCTTTGAATGTAAAAACCTTTATTGAATGATTTTAACAAGACTGATGTTTAGAAATGATTTTGGAATGTTTCTAGAATGTTATAGGATCAAGATATATAATATTTCTGCTAAAAAATTGTTCTTAGAAAGAATTCCAAAGGTTTTGGTATTTATAGGTTTGTTTTCAAAAGTAAAAAATAAAGTTGTTAGAAATCCACTAGCAATTTATAGTCGATCGGTGCTTCGTTTACAAGCTCATCGACCAACTTTGGAATGATAGTTTTCATTTTGCGATCGACCATAAGGTTGTCCACAAGTTGATAGATAACCAAATTTGGCAGCACATGCATTTACAAGATAAACCAACTTGTGGACGCAACCTGGACCACTTTAGATCGATCGAAACACATTCATTTGTGCATTCACAATACTCTAACATACAAATGATTATTTTAATCAACCATATAAGTTATAGTATCAATCCAACAAAAGTTTATAAAACATTTAAATTTTGAAATCAAGATGTATGGTCTTCGAAATACCCAAAACATATTTTAACATATTAAAAATATTTTGAAATAATGTTTTAAATTCATAGACCAACATTTAGAAACCATTATTCAATTAGAGGTAAAACTAGAGATATCAAAAGATATTAAACTCTAAAACTATACCTCTAATTCCTATCTAATCCAATAAATGTTTGTTTTCAAATCTTGATAGTTTTGGCTTGTATACTTCCTTTAAGATTTGAAATCTTGTCACTGTATGGATTAAATCATGAATCCAAAAACTCTATTATTTGTATAATTAAGACATTAGTCCTTATCAATATTTGTCATTAATCAAAATTAAGACATTAAAAGCTTTAGAACTTTCAAAAATGATAAAGAAGATGCATAGAGATCTTGTTTGTTTGCAATAAAGAAGAAATGAATAAAGAATTTTTGCAAACTAACAAACTATATATATAGAGAAACATATATACACACACACACACATATATATATATATATATATATATTTAGATACTTCTATCATTTCATTTGTATATTTTACTAATAAATTCAATTTCATTTGAATTTAATATCCCATCATTTTAAAAATTCGTCATTTGTGCCATTAGATAGTCAATTGAATAATGGCCAAAATAATATTCGAAAACATTAGATGATCAATTGAAATCAATGTTCAATTAAATGATGAGCATCTATTTACTTTTTTCAAGCATCAACTTGGTTTGGGTAAAAGTAGTTTTGAGAAAAAAATGAAAAGTAAAAAATTACAAGTATGTTACAAATGTGCAAGGCGAACATGCAATGGAAAATGTTGTTCTCTTGGATATTTATCTCGACATCGGGAAGATAAAATCACTTTCATAAAAGATGGATTAAGTAAAAAATCATTGGATGACATTCGATTGACTTTTGAGACGTATCATTGTGAAATTGTTTAATCGATAACTTATTAAATTATGGAATAAATTCAAAGATAAAAAGTGATGTTATAGTCTCACGAATTTTACTTTAAAAGATCATGTATCTAAGTTTGTACAAAAATTTGATGATAAGAAAATCAAATATGTAATGTGAATGTATTTAATGAATTTGCGATTGTAAAAGTTTTTTATAAATATTACGGAGTGAAAATTGTAAATTGTAAATATTACAGTTTTGTAAATTGTAAAATTTCTTTATTCAATATCAAGTGATATTATTGTATTCAATAGTTACTAATTAATTACAACTATACTAATATATATATATATATATATATAATTTGAGGAATTTAATAACAATTATATAGAGAATAAATAAAGATGGATAAATTTACAAATACTTTAGGATAAGAATTTTTTTTATAATAAGAATAAAATATTTAAAATATTTAATATGAGGCCTAATTTTTATTAATTATTTAAAGAATAAATAAAAATGGATTAATCTTAAAGATTTTATGAAAATATTTTTAATTTTCTTCACTATTTACTATTCACGCACACTATTTAGCACAGTATAACACTATTTATGAAATATTTGAAAAAAACTCAAGGGGCAGCTGTTCCCCTGAATATGTTAGTACGTGGCACAAGTTCAAAACTAGTTTAACCTAATAACCATAAGTATTGAATCATTAACCCTCTTAAATAGGTTTAAGATCCATAAATATTGGTTCATCTAAAATATGACGGATTTTACATTCTATCTTACTTACAAAAGCTAATTTATCATCGAAACTTGACATTTAGTGACCTTTTTTAATTACAATTCTTATTCTTGCCTAAACTATATGCACACATCTATACTATGCTTATGTAGCGCACTCTGATCATCTTAGTGCCACATGATTAATCCCTTCATAATATCCCACATAATGCAATCATATTTCATAAAGTTTCAACAATAAGAAAACTACATCCATTCCAAATAAATTACCTAGAAATTCATTTGGTTTGAAACTTGTCTTTAATATTACTAAATGTTACACCTTAAAATCGGATCACAATATATATACATATATAATCCTTTGAAACTTAAACTTAAATATATTACAAATATTATTGAACATTTAATTGTAATAATAATTAATAAATTATCCACTCATGATAAATAAACTAATAAAAAAATAAACCTAAATTAGTCACGCTATTTAGTTACTTAATTTCGTAATTCATGAATATTAAAAAAAAAAAATTGAGGTCTACAAATCTCTTACTTTTTTAATCAATTTAATTAGTTTCTAACGAAATTTAACTATTTATATAATGTTTTTATTTTTTTAGAAAAGTAGCCAACAAAAAAAAAAAAAATTAATCCGCTTTGGGAACTTCACGCATGCGGTCCATCTAGGCCACCGTTCCCGCCGTTTGTCCCACCGTCCCCCTCAACCTCTTCTCTTGCTCCTTCCTTCCCTCTCGAACGAAGTTAAAAGTTAAGAGATTAATCTTTTAGAATACAAATCTCATTTCTGACTCATTAACAATAAGAATAATAAATTAACTACTACATAACAAATAAATATTTTCCCTTAAATTAAGATAATAATAATGAATTAATTAAAATACGGACCAATCATGGTTGGAAATGGTATTGACAAAGATAAAGAAAGTTAGTTGGATGACCCATAATCTGCTAGCCCCAGGAGTTTACGTGCGCATTAGCCCAAACCACCAGACGAGGGCCGCCACATGCGGTGATTGTAGACATATGTGCTTTTCTAATCTACAATTGTTGGTAACCTTACAACAAAATAAAACTCATTACTAAATCAATTGTTCCAATAAGGATAATTAGCTAATTTGGTTTATATAGTATCATTTTTTTTTGTCAAAGTGGGATCTAAAATATTAGGTGATTTGTATGCGCAAAATTTCCAAATAAATGAAATTAGGCTAATAGTAGTTTTTCATTTTTTAACTTTATAAAAATTTTGCACATGCAAGTCACCTCGGTTTATTTTTTGTCGAAAGGATTTGGATGTTCATAAAATTAAATTTAGATGATTAAAATGAGAAAAAAAAACCGGAACCAATCAGACTAAAAAGTTAAACTTAAGTAATCAATTTAACAAAAAAGTTGAACTTTATGGGACTCTTTTACATAATTATCAATATCATTTGTGGAATTTATTTAAAAATATGATATTGCCTTTTGATTTTGATAGAAACCTTTAGATTTTCTATTAAATGATCACTTTTGGTAGGAAAAAGAAAGAATATATATATATATATATCACTTTAATTGAAAATAAATTTTAGATTTTATTTTGGAAAAAAATTGATAATACAAGAATCGAATTGACTAATTATCCTTACCATAAAATTTTCTTATTACTTTTAGCTAATTAACGTGGTACTAGGAACGTTTATTAAGGTTGTAGAAATTGTTACACTTAGGTTAACTGCCGCAACCACTTCTCATCCTCCACTTCAATTCAAAAGGAAAATACAAACTTCTTCGGAACAAAAGGGTGTAAGCCTAACCCACAAGAAACAAAACCTCAAAAACCCTATTCCAAGAAATTTCCACATTGGATGTACAATTTGATAAGTTAAGGAGGACATAAAAAATAGCCAAAAAGTTTCAGCTCACCAAATCAAAACCTCTGTATGAATTCATGCACGTCATAAAATATCACCATATAACACATGATTTGTAGACCAACTAACCTGAGCATGAAACACTGCTTTCTTTGTCATTCCAACGCCATGAACTTGTTCATTTTGAACCCTAACAACATGACTTCTTTCTTTTCCGGTGATTTTGCTGCAAAATTTCTTGCCAAGGGCTTCTTTAGCATGCCGGAAATTCAAATGCTAGAGATCTTTCTTGCAATTCTTGTTTTTATAGTCATTCATTCTCTAAGGCAACAAAAGCGTCAAGGCCTAGCAAATTGGCCTTTTGTTGGAATGTTGCCTTCTTTGATTCTTGGCGTTCAAGGAGATATGTATGAATGGATATCTAATGTTATTTGTCACCAAAATGGCACTTTCATATTCAGAGGTCCTTGGTTTACGAATCTCAACTGTGTTGTAACATCTGATCCTCGAAATCTTGAGTATCTTCTCAAGACAAATTTCTCAAATTTCCCCAAAGGAGAATATTTTCGAAGCACGGTTAGGGATCTTCTTGGAGATGGCATATTCAATGCAGATGATGAAATTTGGCAAAGACAGAGGAAAACAGCTAGCCTTGAGTTCCATTCTGCAAAATTCAGACACTTGACCACAGAATCATTGCTGGAATTGGTGCACTCTAGGCTATTACCGGTCCTTGAAGATTCAGTTAAACAATCAGTCCCTGTTGATCTTCAAGATATTCTACTCAGATTCACATTTGACAATGTTTGCATGATTGCATTTGGCGTTGATCCCGGTTGTTTGCGCCCTGGATTGCCCGAAATACCATTCGCTCGTGCCTTCGAATCTGCAACCGAAGCAACACTGATGCGATTTGTGACTCCAACACTTATTTGGAAGGCCATGAGGTCTCTGAAACTTGGGACAGAAAAGACATTGGAGAAGGCAATAACAGAGGTCCATAAATTCGCAGATGAAGTCATCATGACTAGGAAGAAAGAGCTTTCTTTAGCAACAGAGCATGAGAACCAAAGATCAGACCTCTTAACAGTGTTTATGGGACTAAAGGATGAACAAGGAATGCCATATTCAGACAAATTTTTGCGGGATATCTGTGTGAACTTCATTCTGGCTGGAAGAGACACTTCCTCAGTTGCCCTGAGCTGGTTCTTCTGGCTGCTCAGTCAGAACCCTGAAGTTGAAGAGAAAATTCTGGCCGAAATTTGCCAAATTGTGAGTGAAAGAGATGGTGACCAGAATGAAGAATGTCCTAATGCTCTGGTATTCAAACCAGAGGAGGTGAAGAAGATGGAATATCTTCAAGCTGCTCTGTCAGAAGCTCTAAGGCTCTATCCTTCAGTTCCTGTGGATCACAAAGAGGTAATTTTCTTCCTCAATTTCATGATTGTTATCTAAATTGTCAATCATATTCTTTCCATATCTAATGCATTATTCTGCTTATTTGTTTCTGATGATGCTCGAAAATTTTAGGTTCTTGAGGATGATGTTTTCCCGGACGGGACAGTGTTGAAGAAGGGAACAAAGGTGGTCTATTCCATTTACACCATGGGGAGAATGGAAGGGATATGGGGAAAAGATTGCAGAGAGTATAGACCAGAAAGATGGCTCAGAGATGGAAGATTCATGGGTGAATCTGCCTACAAATTCACGGCCTTCAACGGCGGGCCAAGGCTGTGTTTAGGCAAAGATTTTGCATATTATCAGATGAAATTTGCAGCAGCATCAATTTTGTATCGCTACCATGGGAAGGTGGTTGAAGATCACCCTGTAGTACCAAAAATGGCGTTAACCATGTACTTGAAATATGGGCTTCAGGTGAAACTTTTGAGGCGCCATGAATCTGAGCTTCAGACGTATTTGAAGGTCAAATAATGGGGAATCATGGGATTGAGTGTTAATGTTTATGATTATTTTACTTTTTCTTTTTTTATATAAAATTTTATTTTCTTTCAATAAAGAAATGTTGTACCAAACCAGGAAGAATTGATGAAAGCAAGATAGGAAAAAGGTTTTCAGGTAAGTTTAGGGAGTGAGATTTACATTGCTTGGAGAATTCATTTGTATTACCATTTACTTGCTCTTAAGTTTTTACTTGTTTATTTAATAGATACACGACTAACCAAAAGGATTTCATGGTAGTAAGTTAAGAGTTAAAAGAGTTAACTTGATAATCCAATGTCTTACTCAAAATACATACGTAATTCAAATATGAATACTCCAAATTTTGGAGGAAAAAAAAATCTCATGTCGGGTAAATCATTATTTTTTTAGTACATAGGAAATGGGGGTTAGTTAAGAGTCGATCATGATTAATAGATTAATGATTAATACTCCAACTGCGTGTCTTCTCCTGTGGTAGATCATTTTGGTTAAATGAATTGTAACAGTAGTTGTATTAATCAATTAGACATAAAAGTGAACAAAATCTTATAGAATTATGATAGTCGTACTAGCAGTGCTAAGACAAGGTAATGCAATGAGATTTCAGGATGCATCATTTCAAGTTATAATGAGATGGAGAGGTTCTACACTTATATTCCTTCCACACCAATACTTCTCAGAAGGTTGATTTTGGTCCTCTGAAGTTTCCTCCAGCCATAAACATTTACACATGGATAACATATATAAAAAGGAGTAGAAAAGGTGAGAACGAAGGCTCACTCCTGTTGAAATAGATTCTCTACCTGTGATCTTAAACCATGCTTCAGCCACCACGCTTATTACCAAGTAGTATGGTGAATTCTTGATATCTGTAATTACAATGAAGATATAGGCATGGTACAAAATCAAGAAATTGTTTTGAGTATGGAATAAAAGAAAATAACTTAGCCTGTCATCATAATCATTCCCATATAACAACCTCTAACATAAAGGTTCACAAGAAACATGTTCTGTAAGATTTCAAGAACAGAGTCGGATGCGATCACAAGGACACAATTGCTTCTTATTCAACTCGCAAGACTTTCTAGTTTCAAACTTCGGTTGAATATAAAACTGACACGGTGATTCTGACCGGTTTGGAAGTATTTGACCATCTATTTTGGTCAATTAAATTAAAGTCACAGCTAAAGAGTAATTATGAGACAACCTTAGATAAATACTAAAGAAACATGCCCTTTATTCATGCTCTCCCATCCCACTCTTCATAAAACTCTTTCAAGAATTCCTTCATGAACTTGTGCCTCTTTTCAGCCCTCCTCTGCCCAGCCTGACCATACCATAGTATTTCGTAAGTTCTCAACTTTGTAAACATCATAATCTGTATTCCATGTCATAATTCCTTGCTAGTATTATAAGCAAAATGTTGCACAAAATAAGTTTTTTACGTCAATAACCCTAATAATGCAACAATCGGAGATTGGACTACTGCTAATTATTGCTCATCTTCCTTAAAAAAGCAAGAAAAGAAAAAGAAAGAGAAAGGATCTACAGATGATTGATTTGACCTTTGTTTTCATCAAATCCTTCAACTTTAGAAGTTTCTCGTGAAAATGATTAACAGTTGTCTGCTCATCTTTCTTCATGTATTGTTCTTTTGACAAATCTGATCGTGGTGGAATGTTGGGATCATGGAGGACTCTGTGTCTGCTTCCACCAAACGTGAAACAGCGAGCAATACCTGAAAGTGTTACGGCATGGTACCTTCAGAGCAAAGTGAGAGAGATTTTGAAGTTATAAAATAGTAAAATTCTGCCGTCATTAAGTTGATTTATGGATTCCCTTGTCAGTAAGTTGAAGTTAAAAATCGGACAGTGACAATTTACGTCAACAATAGATTACAAGCATCAAAAAGAAAAAGAAAAAGAAATTCAGGGTAGCAAGGTTTCCAAACAGAACTTGTCAGATGTGTAGTTCAAAGATGTAGCATTTTTAAATAGCAGACAAAAATGTGCCACATCCAATGCCTTGTATATTCAGTACAGAGCAAAAGAAATTACATATGGTTCAGTTAAAAGTTCCCAGGAAAATATAAACTATCAAACATAAGCAATGCATTAAAATAATACTCCCTCCTGTTCGGAATTGATGTCCACATTTTTATTTTTATTTGTCGGGAATGAAATATCCAATTTCCTTAAATAAATATATTTTTTATTCAAAACTCCATTAATAACTTTCTTAATTTAAGGGAATTATATTACATTAACTCATTAACTCATGAAGTATTATGGACATGTACAAAGATAGTTGTCCCTAACCAATTTAAAGAACAATAGTGATGCTTAGGAATTGAAAATATGGCAGCCTGAATGTAATACTCTGTTAAACCAAATTTTTCCACTAAACCAAATTTCTTCCACTAAACCTAATCTCTCCATTAAACCTAATCATCCTATTTAATTTCCAATTAACTTTGTCTTTCACTTTAGACACCAACACTACTAAAAATTCTTTAATCATTTAATTTAAAAATGTGATTAAAGTCATTTTCTTTCATAACAAGTTCTCTGCATATTCATGATTTTCCGCAATAGTTATTTTTACCCTTCTGATTTTAATATTTATATCCATTTTTGTGTTTACATGAGATATATGTCTAATTTATGAATGCATATGCTATATGCTATCTATAAAAAATGAAATTTCATATCAATGAACTTTAAGGAATTCTATTTTATTTAAGCACATGTTTATTTGTAAATCTATATATTAAGTGCTATATTTTATATAATTATTTGTGAACTATTAAATTATAATTTAAAAAGTGCACATTAAATTTATTAATGCATATAAAAATGTTTTATTAAATATGTCATAAAAAAAGAAAAGCTTTGCCTTGATTAAATAGGGATTTCAACCCAATGAAATATTTTAAATAAAAATGTTTTGCAGGAAAAGTGAATTTGGTCCAAATGGCAAAGGGGCTTTGACCCAAATTATAGAGGATTGCAGTCCAATCTACAGGGGTCTTTGACCCAAACTATAGGAGCTTTTGCCTAAATTACAACTAAAGGGGCTATGCCTAAAATGAGAAATGAGAATGTTTTAGGCCTGGATCACCAAAGTTTTAAAAGTACATGTATGCATGTGCATAGTAATATTTAATTTGAAATATAAATGATCATACAGTACTTTATACTCATTTCACATTTTCTAAAATTGTTTTTCAAGATAATAGATGATGCATTGCGAAAAAGAGGATAGTCAATCATGAAGTTTTAAATTTATAATTTATGAATTTATTTTATAATTAAATATTTTTTAATATTGTCGTTTTCAACTTTGAATTAGGGTTTAGTTATTTGAATTTCAATTAGGGATAATCTCTATGAATTGGGAAAGCTTTGAAATTTGGGAATGTTTGATTGAACAATTAGGGTTTCAAATTTTCAATTGATTTAAATTACTTATTTTTACGCAATTATTTCTATTTAAAATTTGGGATGTTACAATGGTAATCGTTGATCTATGAAAGTAAAGCGAAATTTACTGAAGCTGCTAGTCTTCATCCTGCCACCTACTCACACCCAGCATGCAGTCCCCCCTAATTATGTCTCACAAACTGTCCAGCTTGCACCTGCCCCCCAAATCAACTGTCTCAACCATTTTTGAAAGTATTTTCAATCTGATTGATGAGACAATCCTAACCTTTTTTGCACAACAAGATGCATAATGCAAATGAATTGTTGGGACACACTCCCAATCAATATCAGTGATCCTAAGCAATGCAGGGAAAGGAAAAGAAACATAAAAGGCCAAAAACCAAAGTGCCACAGGCTGGCAAAATAGCAGATTTAGTGAGGAAAAGCAAGAGAGGTAAAAGCTCCTTGAAGTATGAAAGTGTTACAGACATTTCACGCATCTCAAAAAGATATCTAATTTGATAATTAAGTTGAAAGAAATACCAATGGCACCGATGGCGTCAAGTCTATCAGCATCTTGCACGACTCCAAATTCTATAGAATCATTTCCATTTTGAAGCCCTTCAAGTTCCTCCTTAAAGCCTGAAAGTGGAAGCCAATAAAAAAGAAGCCAAACATTTATCTGGTCCTGTATCTAAAATCGAATACCAAGATACAAATTAAGGAAAACCTTGAGAATTTAGGTCAAATTATCAAACACAATCAACACCTAGATGTTCTATAGATAAGATGAAAGTGATCACTTGAACTAACTTTTTTAAAATAAAAAGAAAAAAAAAATAGCCCCAGCAATAAGAGAAACAACTAACTTCCAAGTCAAATAAAGGCTATATAAAAGTCACTCAAACATAACTTACAGTTCTTAGACAACAAAGTAATTATAACCAATATCATGACCTTATCAAACTATTTCTAGATGTATAATTCAACAAAAAATATATACTGAAGATTTATATGGTATAAGCCAAGTCAACCATATATTTATAGAATACATTGTTATCTTGTTGTTCAATCAAGAATCATCAAAAGAGAAGGAACATCTAACTTTTGTTCCCAAGGAGGAGGTATGGAAACTTCTAGTTTAGTTTGCTCATGCAGAACGTGGGAATATGTAGAGAGAGAGAGAGGGGGGAAAAAAAACAAGGAAGACGTAACAAGTTTCACCCATATGGTGTACACGATGAACGCATGACAAGATCTATTGAAACTCATTCTGTGAAATTTCAAAAAACACAAATGTTTAGAGCAATACAATTTTTCCGTCTATTTTCACACATCTAATGTGATTATGAGTGAAAAGAAAAACATTCATTAACAACGTTTGATGTTTTCCATATTTTGATAACTTAAGCTAAAATTCAAAAGATAAAAATTCTGAGTACTCGAATAATTTCCTCTTCCTTCTAAGAAGGACAAGTTTGCAGAGATATTTCCAGCTTTGAAGGCACAAGGGAATCTCCCCTTTGGTTGTGAGAGCTTTGTGAACTCTATAAAGTGGTGGATACTTCGTCTTTTAACTCGTGCTTTCAAGACATGCTTCAGCCAATAATGCAACTATTTCATCAGCCCTTAATGTTAATGGTGAATTGATTTCCAGATTTGCATGTTAGCTTAAACTTAGTAGGAGACTTTATCAATGAGATTGCTAGAGAAGATGTTAACTACAACTTCGAGACAGTCTTAGTTGCAGGAGGAAGCGGCAAAGAACACACTTGAGAAGTCTCGGCTTTGAAGGGCAAAGTATTAAACCCAATTTTATTTTATGGGGAAAAAAGGAAGATATTACGGAGAATATTTCTGTAAAATTAAACCGATACCCATAATAACTTCATTAGAAAGATTTCCTTCGGATTGACAGATAACAAGGAATTTCAAGAAATATGCATCTTCATAATGACTAACACAGAAACTACAACTCCAAAATGACTCTCATAGTAAATAAACTTACCCATTCTCTTTATGATAGTTAATATCTTCATCTGCTTGCCCTGACTCAGATCCTCACTCTCAAGAAATGTTTCAACAATTTTCTCCTCAGATGGGTCCCTACATAGCAGAGAAGACTATAAAGTTGATTGTGACAGATGATAGAGGATACGTAGGAAGTTTTAAGAACAGAAAATGGAATCTGAAACAAGGTAAATGGATGAATATAAATTGAATGAACATTTTTTTTTCATGTTATAAACATGCAACAAGAGAAAGGGAGGCTGAAAGAAAAACTTGGAAAAAGTGAATTCATGATACAAGCAATTGAAATTCACCATTAATCAAAGGTAAAAGGTAAATGGACCTCATAACGAATAATCAGCTGGTTTCGTAAATGAGAGGGCAAACTTCTACCATAGAATAGAAAATAAAGGTCCAGAGACCAGAATGAACTGTCATATCAAAACATAGGTATCATCAGAAGTAAAAGTCACATGTTTCTATCTACTAGATCTCACATCACATGAGTAGCAGCACTGTGTGTCAATTTAACTCATTAAAACAGTGTGGAAGATCAAAGTAATAATCTCTTGAAACACAAGATGAAAGAGATGATGGAGTGAAAAGTTTTGGCACTACTTTCAAATTTCAAAGCATGACTATAAGCAGATAAGTGCATTGAGCAGCCAGTACTTGCTGAAAATACATGCAGGCATCATGCAGGGCAGCAAACAATATAGACAGAAACAGGGTTACCAACCTCACGTACTTGTAGTCCCCTGGAATTGAGCAAGCAGTAGAAATTCCATCAGTATCATAGAGACAATAGATGAAAAATTAAAACAAAATAAAATACTAAGAACAAAAAAGTTTCACATCAAATCATTAAGCAACTAGCAATGCTTGAGCTCCTAATAGATGACAAAATCCTGGCCAGCTAAAAGAATAGGAAACATAAAAAATAGACATAAGAAAGAGTCCTAGTCCTCTGGAACACCAAAACTGCAGAACAACACTATCGGAGAGGAAAAATCAGAAACTGCAGTGTATGGACTAGAAATTCATACATAAAATGAAAGGAAATTCCTCTTTCAAAATTTAGTCAGCACTCTAGAAGTAACGAGGAAAAAAGGAAACAATACCAATGTCATGAAGAAGTGCAGCCAGTTCCACCTGCCATGGCAACAAAATACCAGTAATTACCATTTCATTGGCTTCAGAAGAGAAGGCAAATAAACGGTATAAGAATACACAGCCAAAAATGACTTCTTAATAATCACATTCAAAGGAAATTGACTGAAGAATACTAAGTTACATGTATTGGAATGATAGTCCAGTGCCGATTTTGTCACTTACTGCATGTATTATTGATATTGAGGACAAACCTGTGGAGTCTGAAGTTTCGTAGTACCATAATCTGATAATGAATGGTTCTTTAAGTTGATCTTACTATTTCATTTGCTATGATCTCCTCAAGTGATGTCATAATTCACTCGTATGGTAATCTTAAATTATGAAGATATGACTTTAGATATGTTTCATTGACTTTAATTTTCATCTTTTATGCAGGACGGCATGCCCAAGCATTTGTAAAACATCATGAGCTTGATGCGCTAATGCTCAAATCAAATTGCTGTCATTTCTATTTGTCCAAACCAGTAAAACTACAAAGAAATAAGAAAACTGGAAGAACAAAAGTTGATAATTCTCATTCAATTGTATATACTAGATAGTAGCACGATAAACAAAATTGCCAACTGAAAGTTATCTCAAGAATTCTTTCAGAAAGGAAGCTACTCATACACCAGGATATCCTAATTACTAGCAAGCGTCAGAAAAAACTTGCTCATGGTGTTCTCATGTAAAGCTGAAAAATATTTCTCTAGTTTAGAAGTTTACCGAAGAGGGAAGTAAACTATATGATGTTCAACTGTACATCCTCAACTGAACATAAACCACATTTTCATTTATCAGGGACCTTAGAAGTGTCATACATAATCTATGTTCGGAAACATATTCATATCTGACCAGTGCGCAAAAGAGGGATTCTGGAGGCATATTTCTGCTGAGAGAGCAATTTTAGGTTCCTTGGGCCTGTCTTCCAACTCAAATTCTCCCTGGGATACATTTTCCCTAAACATGACATAATTGCAGTATGTCTATTTACATATCCTTTTGCAATGAGATGCATCAAAATGTTCCAATTGCCTGTGTCCTAAGTGAATATCCTCACCTTTTAGAGTCCACTAACTCAACTCTTTCAAGCCTAATATAAATGAAGCCAACCATATACATCACTTCTTGCAGTTCTATACTAAGAACCTTCAAGCAATGAAGCCAAAGTTTTTATCTTTAAAATAGCCAAATACTCATTCAAGAAATTCCTAATCATTCACCGCCACTCTCTAACCAATAAGAAAATAAAAAACATTTACCATTCCAGAAAAATGCAAATTTCACAACATTAGTATCTAATGCGAAAATCATGTAAAACAGCAGGAAAAAATTAAATGAATATACATCACAATATAAATTACTAACAAGTATGATAATTAACTGAAAATATAAACAAAAACAAAAATTGGGTTGTCAAGATATCGTACAATTTCCATGGAATCGGAGGAATTATCAAGACCTTCTTCCTGGGCAAGAGAAAGTGCCAAATCTCTGACTCTGAAAACATGTGATGCATCATGCGAAGCATCATTACCTTTCATCTTCAGTTCCACCAACTTTTCTGCCTTCTTCACAATCTCACTCTTCTCCATTTTCACTTCCGTGAGTGGTTTTCCTCGTTCCGTTTGTCTTTAGTATTTTAGTATCAGACATATAATCCCACATTCTTGGTTAGAAAAATACCCTTCACACGGTCTTTTCGCTGGATTCCAACATAATTTTGGTCAGAAAAGAGCAAGACAGCCATAATAATTGAAGATAGATCAAAATAACTTAGAAAAAAATAAGAGATTAAAATGACTACGAAGTTAAATTTAATGGACTATATTGCCTAATTTTCCTTTTTATTTTTGCCCTAATTTATTTAGCAATTCGGATCTTTGTAGAAATTTTGCCAATATTTCAAATTATCTTTTGATCATACACAATAAATTATGAGTTGTATTAAATGGAGCACCCATTTCATTCATTTTGTACAATACTCGTTAAAGTGTAAAATGTCATAAATGCCTTTATTATAAAAATAATTTATTTTTAACTCTAAATACAATTCTATTTTTTTCTTTAATCATATTCACAGTTTTTATGTTTAAATGTTTAAAAAATAGTTGGATTGTATATACGCTGACTCTTAAATTCGCACTTTTTATTTAAATTCATTAATTAGATGTGTCTGAGCAGATATTTTGGTCACACGTTGTGAGATACGCGTGACTATCTTGACCACATCCTAAGTCATGACGAGTAGATCTTGGGGTTGCGAATCTTATTTCAATGCGTGGCTCCAGAAGTCATACGTCATGATTTGGAATTTGGGTATAGCATGCATACCTCATGCTTTGGGATGTGCCTTCAGAAGCCATATATTATGTTTTGGAATGTGGCTCCAGAAGTCGTACGTATTTTTTAATCTTATTCTTAATATATATATATATATATAATCTTAATATAAATATATTTTTAATATATATTATTCATACTATAATTAATACATTAAATTAAAAATACAAAATAATGTCAAATTAGAAAATACATACAAAAATGCATATGGCATAAATGACGTTATATATTAAAAGCAAAACCAATTTGAACCCATTAAACAGGTTTTGCAGTAAATAATATATTTCTACATCCATTTTTAAACATATTTCCCTACCTCCTCTCCCCTTATTAGTCTACTAAACAAACACTTTTTTCAACTTGCTCAACAAATGGATGATGAATATGAAAATTGGGATCTAAATAAGCCAGAAAACTACTATTTTTGAATTTCTAAGTTAAATAAATGGTTACATTGTATGTATGTGGTCCTTTAAATTTGTGTTTTTGATTAAATTCACGGAACTCGATATGCACAAAGCAACTATTTGGGTCATATACTATGATAGATGTGCGCATAGAAAAGCCAGGTCACAGAACTAGACATGTGGCTATCATGGCCTTGGACATGGCTCTTGGAGCCATGGGTACTAGTACCATGCGTGGCTCACAGGGCCGCGTATTGTGCCACTACCTATGGCTTCAAGGGATGTGTCTTAGGACTTGTTCCGTGGCTTTTTCTTTCTATTTTAGAATTTTTTTATACGAAATATATTTTTAAATATAATAGTTATGATTTTTATCATTTTTTTTGTAGGATTCATTTGAGGTAATACAAGAAGATCTCATTGATTTACGATGTGATTTTATTACCAATAATGTTTTTCACGATTGAGATGAGCTTATTGAGTGGGCCAAAGAAATAGGACGACAGAACAACACATTCTTCACTATCGAGAGGTCCAAGCATTAGTTGGTAAGGAAAGAGTTTGGCTATATGGTGAGCATTTTGGTAATTACCAAATGTCCTCGAAAAGGGCGCAAATTGATGAGGAAATGAGGAAATTCACATATACTAAAAAATTTGATTGCAAATTGTAGTTGAAAGGGGTTCAATCAAGCGATGGCTCATGGCGACTGTATGTGATGAATGACTTTCACAACCATTATGACGTATATCCTTACAGACATCAACAAGTTGCAAAATTGACACCAGATGAGAGACAGACCGTCATTGATTTATCAAAGAGTCTCATGAAACCAAAAGATATCCTAGATTACATTAAGAGACATTTCTCAAGAAATGTCAGCAACATAAATCACATCTATAACTAGCGTTCTAAGTTAAGAATTGAAGATATGGAATATAGATATGTTATGCAACAATTTCTGAAGCAAGTGGTGGATAATGATTGGATGTATTGGTATAGACTTCAGCCAAGGACAGATATTGTCATTGATCACCCCAAATCTGAGTATCTTCTACGTGCATTTCATCTTGTGCTTGTTATGGATTCTACTTACATGACAAACAAGTATAAGATGCCTATATTTGAGATCGTTGGGATGTCTCCTACTGGATTGAATTTCGCTGCAATTTTTGCTTTCAGGAGTTGTGATACAAAGGTGATATACACTTGGGTTTTGGAGCAAATTAGAGAAATGTTGACAGAAGGGACGAGTCTCCCAGTTATCGTGACAGATAGGGAATTATGTCTTATGAAGGCCATCCAAAATGTTTTTCTTGATTCAAAACACACCTTATGCACAAGGCACATCGCAAAGAACGTTGAGAGCAAGTTTACCAAGGCATCAAAGAGTAAAGAGATTGATATGTTTGTCTCACAACAGTTATGACATAAGTTGGTTGAGTTAATGATAGAGATGGAATTTCAGGAGAGATATTGTACCATGAAAGAGGCTTGTTCTAGTTGGGCATATGCTATTAAATATCTTGAGGATACATGGTTAGATCCGTATAAGGAAAGATTTGTCGATGTATGGCGAGATAAACATTTGCATATGGGGAACAAGATCACAAATAGGGTTGAGAGTCAGCATTCAATGTTGAAAAATGTATTGTCCACATCGATAGGAGCGTTTGACACGATATTTCCTAGACTGAAACAAGCTGTTGATACTCAGTTCAATGAATTCCGTTATGAGTTTGAGTTTTTGAGACGTCATCTCCTAATATGCCAACTTGATATATTAGTCCATTTGAAAGGAAAAATGACACATTGTGGCTTAAAACTTATCTACAAAGAGTGAGAATGTGTACCAGATCTGGATTTCACAGATACTAGAACATGTGGTTGCTATATGAGACTGACACACGAACTTCCTTGTGCATGTTCTATTATTGTTCATTTGGATGATGATACAATTATAACCCTTGATGAGATACATTGGTTTTGGAAGACATTTCATATGGAGCCACATGACATACCGGGAGTCTTAGAGGACTATCGTCATGACTACCATTCAGATATCTTGAATTGGATGGGGAAACAGAAATGTAGACCCTCATACATCAAGAGATATCTTTTTCAGCAGGTGAGACGTCTTGATATTGCATGGGAAGATGAACTATGTGAGCCGCCATCTAATAGTCAGTCTCGAGGATAACCTAAGAATACATATACTATAAGGGAGCTGTCTTGGTATGAGCATGTCGAAAAAGAATTTTCTAGTCATCGAAGAAGTCACGCACTTCAATCGACGGAAGGACTCCATGTTATCAGGCTTGGGGATGCCATCTTCAGACTGCACACGTTCATGAGCTACTTCAACATCATCACGTGCTCTTTTCACAGATTCAGTCATTGAATTCAATGTCATGCCCACTAATAATTTCGATTGGCTTTCGCCAAACATCCCGGAATTCTTACATTCGTACATTGAGTTTGTCATTAATGTACGTGGAGATGGTAATTGTAGATATAAAGTTGTATCACATTTCATATATAGCTCAGAGAATGAGTGGCAGTCTATTAGGCGAGACATGCATTTTGAACTCACTAGACGCCAACCAACATTTATAAGGACATGTTTGGAGGAGATAGGACATTTCAAAGAGTGGTTGCAAGCGTCGCTTGTGTCATTGTGCCCGTGAAAAAGGAAAATTGGATGTCCATTACCGATGTCGGGTTTGCTATCGCCAACAGGTATGATTTTGGGGTGATCTCATTTGCGCCTAACGTGGGGAGTCACCTTTTTGCTTACGAAGGTGATCACCCCGATCATACATCCCTTCATAATTGAGTGATGACGCTTGGCTACCTTCATTCACAACATAATTTCGTTGTTGTAAGTATATATATGCATTTTGTGCCATATAAATGACATGTTTCCATTGTTTTGTCAATTCTTATTATAATATAATCTTATATTTGTTTTTTTTTCCTACAGCTTGTCATGCGTAGAGGATTCCCTATCCCTTCTATTTACCTATCATGGCAGCCATTTAGGGACAAACATCTAAGCTAACTCAACGTACTTCGCATTATATTGCTTAGGATCCCGATGCCTACAGTAGAAATCTGGAAGGAACAATTCCTTACAAGGAATAGACTATATATAGCCAAACTGGTGCAAGACTCAATCGGGCATATATGGCTCAACAATATCCATAAACTGAATGCATTCGTGGTACTTGGAGATCCGAGTCTCTACATCACCAGTGTAACCATATGAAAGTCAATCTGCTGTGTGCGGGCCTCATCCAACTGCAGGCGATAGCTCAATAGCTAATCAACAGTCCTTAGGGATGGTCTAGATGAATGAGGCCTCCACCTAAGAGCACGTGGCATGCCTGACCTCTAAGACTGTGCAGGGTCCCACGGACGAAACATCGAAAAATACTCATCTATCCAACAATGTGCAACAAAAAATTAGCGAATCAACGACATCATTTTTAAATTATTACATAAAATGAAATAAAATAAAACATACCTCCAATAGTGTAAGGCATCCTGCAAACTGATGGCACTTGAACCTAATCGCCATACCAAGCTGTCGGTATAAAAAAACGAGTATAGCAGTGCCCCAAGCATAATCAAAGATAGCTGATGGGTTGGTGAACAATAGAAGTAATTGAACAATGAGCTTGTCAGATGACTTGTTCGTGAACAATGTCATCCCAAAAATATAACAAATGTGGGCTATGGCCAAATTTGCAAGACTCACATTCTGCTTCCTAAATGCATTCTCTAATCCAACATACCAGACTTCTCCATTCTTCCAATCCTTATCTAGGATATTGTGATCTAGATGTAGGTGGTCTCTCAACCACCCAAGTGTAAAATCATGTCTCTACTTGGATCACACGAGTACAGGTAACAGGCACATAAAAAATCAACGTCATGGAGGGTAATTAATGTACTAATAAATTAACCGATTTTTATGTTATTTAATGACTATATTTTTTTAAAAAATAAGTTAATTATGTTATTTAATGGATATATTTCACGTTTCCCTTCTATTTATTTGTTTGTAAGTTTTCCAGTGTATTTAATTCATTATGGAGATAAAAAGAAGAAGAAGAAATCTTGGAGAAGTTAAAAAAAAAATTTCATATCATCCGATGACGTGGCACAATAAGAAGATGACACATGATGCAATAAGATGACATGTGACACAATCAGAATATGACAAGTGACACTTCTAAAAGCCGCAATGTGGACCAATGAGGACAAGACATGTGGCAAAGTTTGGGGAAATTAGGCCACCAACTAAATTTTCAAGACTTTGGGGTACAAAATGACCATTTTGCCCCTGATTTTTGCGTCTATAAATAAGAAGCTTATTTTTATAATTTCAATACCAATTTAGCTCCAATCTTCTCCATTTCTTTTGCAATTTATTTCTTTTATTATTTTCTTCATCTTAGTATATTTTCCATATTTTTTAGAATAATATTTCAAGCATTTTTGTAATATTTAGTACATAAATTATGTCCGAATAATTTTAATATTTATGGGGAGTTTATCTTTCAACTTTTCTTTCCAATATTTATAAATTTCATCTTATACTTATTAAATATTTATTATATGGATTGAATTTAATTATTTGGAACACATTTACTTATGACATTGTCTGCGCAGTTTTTGAAAAGGTATGGATCATTCCAAAGGAAACCATTACTCAATTAGAGATAGAATTAGAGATATCAAAATATATAATTCTAAAACTATACATTTAGTTCCTATCTAATCCAATAAAAGCTTGTCTTCAAATCTTGATAGTCTTGACTTGTATACTTCCTTGAAGACTTGAAATATTGTTCTTGTATGGATTAAATCATGAATCCAAAAACTCTATTATTTGTACAAATAAGACATTAGTCCTCATCAATGTTTGTCATTAATCAAAATTAAGACATTAAAAACTTTAGGGCTTTCATTGATGATGCACAATCTAATCAAAAACTGCAGATTCAAGAATTATAAGAGATTAGAAATGATGCCTATGTTAATTCCTGAATTGCAAAAAAAAAAAAAGATGAAATATTACCATAACAAAAATCTTTCAACAAAAAATTTCAATATTGGTGATAATGTTATACTCTATAATTCTCGTATGAGACTGTTTTCAGGAAAGCTAAAGTCAAAGTGGATTGACCCATTTGTTATCATTAATATTTTTAATCACGGGTCAATGGAGGTAAAAAGTCTTCAAACGAGCAAAATTTTTAAAGTGAATGGTCATCTCCTGAAACCTTTTGATGAAGGATTTGTCGAACAAATTATCGATTCCGTTGCTTTTGAAGATCCACCACCAGAAATGAATTATAATCTGTGCTCGTCGAATCTAAGACATTAAACAAGGGCGTTGTGTGGGAGACAACCCATCGCTTTCTTAAATACTTTTGAATTGTTTGCTTTTTCTTTTTCACTTTTTAGCTTGTAGGCCTAGCAGAAATTGTTGAATACGCGTCTTCTCGGATATTGAAAGATGACGTATTTAAGTTAATTAAATGTCCAACAGTGATTAAACACGATTTTAAATAGTTTGCTTAATTGTTGAAAGAATCACCAAACGATTTTTGCTTATTTCATTTTAAAAGTAAATTCCATCTGTAAGGTATTTATTTCCTTTTTACATTTTTGTTTGTCTTTCCATCCATTCTTTCTTTCTATCTCTTTGTTACATAATAGATGATTTATCAATGAAAATGAAAAGATATTATCCATTGCTCCCTATTAATTATTTGAGAAAAATCTATTTGATGAGATTGGAGCCTATGAAATTACTAGTATCCATTGGAATGCCCGAGGATATTAGGTGGATAATTGAAGTTAATGTCCGAATTAGTGGTGAACATCCATTTTTTCCCAAACGTCCACATGGGTTAGGGAAGAATAGTTATTCAAAGAAACAGAGAGGTAAAATAATGAGAGTGAAAAACCTAAGAGGGGAAGGTGAATTAGGTTTTAATCGATTTTCTAAATTTAATTCAAACAATACTTTCTAAGACAACAAATAACAAACACTTGGTGCTCAAACAGTGTTTGAAATAATGTGTTCAAGAAATTGACAAAGAACACAACGATTTATAATAGTTCGGTTTATCCAACAAAACCTAATCCACTACCTTGAGCTATCTACTCAATAATTTCACAAAAGTTTTCACTAATTTAGTACAAGAGATTACAATAGAGGCTCACCCAATTCCCTTAGGGTTTTACAACACAAACCTCTTACCCAATTAATGTTCACTCAACTCTTTGAGTTTTACAAAACAACCTTGATTACACACCTATCTCTAATACAACAATTAATAAAATAGATAACACTTAATACAATCACAATTTTCTATGTTTCAAGGCTCACTCTAACCCTTAGAGTTTTAAGCTCAATGCAACCTTGAATAAAATATATAATATAAGAAAATGAATAGTTTGATATAGATATCACCTTAATGTGAAGATATATCAATTTAAAGCATAAATACCTCATTGAGTAATACTTTCCTCTAGATTGCTTAAGAACACCAATGATTTAGTATAAACTCTTCTTTAATGAATTTCACAATGTGAATGTTATATATGGGTTTCAAAATGATTTCAATATGTTTTATATAGAGTAAGAATCAGATTTTTGTTCAAAAGATCATTAAACTAAGTTTTTCAAACAATTGGGTATTTATATGTATGCTCTAACGGTCATAAAAATGACGGTTGGAATCCCACTGCATATCAGATGGGTCGTCCGCACCATCATCCGCAAGTTTTCCAGAGAGCTCTGGACATATTGCGGACGATGATTTGAGTAGTTCGATCGACCGCACCATCATCCGCAAGTGTTGCAGAGAGCTGTGGACATTCAGCGGATGATGAGTTGAGAAGTCTGGTCGACCACACTGCAGTTAAGTTGACCGCACATGCATCCAAACTATGCAAAACAAGACTCCAATCAACTCCAAGAGTTTGTGGAATACATTTCATAGAATTTCAAGTATGTGCATGTATTTTGAAAATCATTTCAAATACCCAACTCATGTTTTATCTATATGAAATGCATTTTGAAAAATATTTAACTTTAATTGAGCAACCTATAGAAATTATTACTCATAGAGGTAGACTTAGAGATATCTAATAGATATAGAAAGAAATAGCACTACACCTCTAGATCCTATCTAATCCAGAAACTACCTATCTTCAACATTTGACAACATACGATCTTTCTTGAAGACTTGAAACTTCGATCTTGCATGGATTAGACATATGAATACTAAAATACCAACACTTATACAATTAAGTCATTAGTCCTTATCAATATTTGTCATTAATCAAAATTAAGACATTAAAAACTTTAGGGCTTTCAGAGAGTCTATTATAAATGTGCTAGATAGAACTGTGATGTCAGTTGTCGTTCACTTGGGTATTTATCCGATAATCGGGAAGACAAAATTGCTTTAATTAAGAATGAACCGAGTAAAGAGTCATTAGATGATATCAAATTGACTTTTGATTCACATTCTAGTGGATACGTTCAAATGAAAATTCTTGGGTTATGGAAACAATTCAAAATTGAACAACTCCAGTACAATCTTCGATATCTGAATTTAAACGATCATGTTTGCCAGTTTTTAAGAAAATTGGATGAGTAGCATACCCCCGACTCATAGAAGGTGTTTGAAACCGTTACTAGAAGTAAAACCAGAGGAAGATGTGAGTCACAATCACAACTACTTGTTTTTATTTGTTTCTTCATTGATTTGTTTTATTTGTTTGTTTTATTTTTAGTGTGTAACAGAATCACTTTTGAAATCATTAATATGAAAGGTCCATCAATTAGAATTCTAACAAATATTGCAGTGTTTGGAGGAATGACCGTGGGTGCTACTGTTTCGCATATAACTGCTGCTATCCAATTAGGAAGAGTACTAGCTCATCGAAAGATCGGTCTAGTATACGGAGGAGGAAATGCTGAATTAATTGGAGATATTGCTCGAGCACACCAGTCATACCAAACACTTGTTTAGATTAAAACAAATTAGCCAAACAAAGTTCTCACGGCATGTGTAATTCTCACTCATCTGAAACAACTATATGGAAAAAACAATTGGATATGAGGTAGAAACAAAATAATTTTATGAACGCATGACACTCATGTTGCATAATTGTGATGCTTTCATAATCATAACAGGAGGATATGAGGTATTAGAATGCTTGTTCAATTTAACATTCTGGTTTAACATTAAATTGCACACTAAACCAATTGGTCTTTTAAATATTGATCACTACTTTGATAGTTTGTTAGCATTTCTTGATATAGCTGTTACACATAAGCTTCTATCTCCAGTAGCATGAAGAATAATTGTATCTGCACCCACAACCAATGAGCTATTGGATAAATTAGTAACTTTTGTACCAGAGACAGATCCAGAAGTACCTCCCATTAACTGACAAAAATATTCTTATTTAACTAATGTGGTTAAATCTTTTATGTTATGAAACCCAGAGTTAAAAACATTAGTATTGTGATTTGATGATAATGTAAGTTTACTCTGTGTTTTAGTACATTTAAGGTCACTCTCTACACACTAGAACTTGTTCTTTCACATGCTTGAGATGAAATTTAAATAAGATCTTGGTTGATTTGGGGATGACATAAGGCCTTCTTTGATAGTTTGAGCCTTTCTGAACAAACCATACTTATATATATCCCTCGATCCTATTTTGAGCCAACATGTATGAATGGTTTCATTACCATTTAATTTTTTTAATAAATAGTCTCGTTTATTACTTTTCTATCCAGATACTTTATTGAAAACGTATTAAACATGTGTTAATCTGTATCGAAAAGCTATGAATACTGTTGATAAAGGATTACGAGATATTATCAAAAATTGAAAGGTAAAAAACTCATAGATATAATCTCTTAAAAAAAAATGAAGAGATATCATGGCTAAGGTTTTTTCTCTAGAGGTTGTAATTCATTCTCAATTTAAACTCTTGAAATATTTTTTATATTCCTATAATTCATTTGTAGCCAAATCCCGAGCTCAACAGTACAAGCTTAAAAGTCCTATTTGACCCAGATTGACCAAAATGTTTCATAATTAGTGGAGAGTATGTGAGTTTACAAAGTTTATAAGTTGTGTTGAGAAATTAAGAATGTATTTTTATTTACATAGTGACTTTGTTATTATCCTTTCATTATATTGATAGCATGTTTTAAAAAAAAAATTACTAAGGGTTTTATGTTTTCATAGTCACATTTTTTTAACTTTAAATATTAATGTTATTAAACTTGTAAATGATATTCAAGCACAAGAACACAATTGTTTTTTAAAATAAAAGGGATTAATTGTGAAAGTTGTATTGAAATTAATATAACACTTTGTTACCTTATTAATCTTGTTTAAGTTATTTATACTTGTATATTTTGTGTTTATATTTTGCTTGAGGGCAAACAAAGGGATTTTGTGAGGGAATTTGATGTACTCATAAATTAACTGATTTTTATATTATTTAATGACTATATATATTTTTTTAAAATCGGTTAATTATGTTATTTAATAGATATATTTCACGTTTCCCTTCTATTTTTTTGTTTGTAAGTTTTCCAGTATTTTTTAATTTATGATAGAGATAAAAAGAAGAAGAAGAAATGTTGGAAAAGTTTAAAAAAAAAAAATTATATCATCCGATGACGTGACGCAATAAGATAATGACACGTGACGCAATCAGAAGATGACATGTGACGCAATAAGAAGATAACAAGTGGCGCTTCTAGAAGCCACAATGTGGATTAATGAGGATGTGACACGTGGCGAAGTTTGGAAAAATTAGGCCACCAACTAATTTTTCAAGACTTTGGGATACGAAATGACTATTTTGCCCCTGTTTTTTGTGTCTATAAATAAGAAGCTTATTTTTATAATTTCAACACCAATTTAGCTCTAATCTTCTCTATTTCTTTTGAAATTTATTTATTTTATTATTGTATTCATATTAGTATATTTTTCATATTTTTTAGATTAATATTTCAAGCATTTTTGTAATATTTAGTAAATAAATCATGTCCAGATAATTTCAATATTTCCGGAGAGTTTATCTTTCAAATTTTCTTTCTAATGTTTATAAATTTCTATCTTATATTTATTAAATATGTATTATGAGTGATTTCCTTTTATTAAGAATGATATGTGTTAAGTTATTAATAAATGGGATTATGAGAAAATTTTCTTTGTACTTAATTTCTATTTTGATTTATTTAACTAGACTTATGATCGATTTACCCATTTAACCTTTATTTATTTTGTTTTATACACTTTAAATATCGCAAATGGATGGCCGAGCCACCTAATTATTTTAATTTAATTTTATGTCTTTATTTTCTTTATTATGGAAGACATAACCTACTAACTAGTTTAATTTCTTTTTATATCTTTAATTCCTTTTTATTGAAGGTTGAGCATTCATACTTTTAGTTTAATTTATTTAAATGGCCTGTTGAACCGCTTAATTTGTTTAGTTAATATATATTCAATCTTTATATATATATATATATATATATATATTAATTGAGTATTTATATATTTCATGTTTTAACCAATATAATTGTGTGAATTAATTGGATTGACAATCTAGTTAATGAATGTAATTATATAGGTAGGATTATTAAACGTGTATTAATGATTCAAGTAGCATATGCTAGTGTAATTGAGTTGCAGCTCTTGGCTTAATTAAATTAGTAACGGAACTATATAATTTAAATTGTATATAATTAAGCTGATTGTTATATACAATTTAATGTTGGTGATGCCTTATTTATTTAATGCAATTTGATTGAACATCCTATACACGCTTGTTGGTAGTGGTGTTTAATTAAATTAGAGATTAATCTGTTTGAGCTGATCGGGATTAATCTAATTTGTAAAGATAGGAATCTGTCTAAGTTGATCGGGATTCTAAAACCAACTATTTAATAATGTATTTATCTATGATTAATCCCATGAAAATATAACTTGATACTAGTTTCATGCTAACGCCTTTTTATATAATTTATATTCTAAATTCCTTTTTAATTCTATTATCAAATCCAAAAACCCCAAAAATAATTATTTTAATTGTTGTTATTTTTTTGTTCTCAAAATACCAAAACCCCCAAAACCTTTTCCGATTAATGATTTTAATTTAAGAGTTGACAAATCTCTGTGAATTCGATATCTACTTTTCCTATCTACATAGGAATTGTTAGGTTTAAATTTGAGAGTTGTACGACAGGCTTTGTTAGTAATGGTCATCTCCCCAAATTGTATGTGAAAACTACTACTCTCATGGTGCCATTGCTCCACAAATGCGTACAAAAGAGACATGTTCAAATGAGAAAAAATGCACTAAGGTAAATGGCCAAGTCCTGACTCCTCCACAATCGATCTAGTGAGCGGTACATTAGGCATCTCCCAATGAGAGCATCGGGTGCTTTGGATATGATAAATAAGAACTCCACGCTCCTAAAAAAAATTAATGTTAAATAATTTTAAAAATTCATATGAAAAAATAAATTAACTTATAAATGTCCTTCCCATATAAACAAGGCAACGTGGCTGTAGTAATCATCCAATCACGACGGGTCTCATAGGCCTCCAAGTGCAGCATCTATCAATTCCCATTCATCGGGATCTCGGACTCTAATAGTGTCACTAATTAGCTCAATAACACTAGATGTACTAGCATGATTCTGACGATCGACCAACTCAGATTGCACGGCAATGCCCTCATCTATGTCACAGTCATCGACAATACGAGAATACGCACTCAAATCACCCATCATAGGAATAGGTGTATACGTTCCGCTATCAGTTCTGTAAAAATGAATGTCTGGGACTCCCGACCCCTCGTGAATCGATGGTGGGCATAGAAACCTACAACTAGAGTCTACCCGAAGGCATGGGTAAACTAAAGTCAAGGGGTAGACATCTATCAATGAAGTCTGTGTCTGGGAAGGAAGGTAATTGACAGTCCGGAGGTGGGCAGGCTGGTCGAGAGACCTAACTAACCCACTCCGCTATACAATGATGCTTGCACCGATAAACCCTAGGTTCCTCGTCACGATGATCGATATTGGGCCTCTTACTTTTATCTCTATCGGCCATAATTCTACTTTTATGTAATTGACAATTCCAATCTTAGTTAAATTATAATTAACAAATAAAATAAACAATAATTTCGTCTCTAATTAAATACAACAATATGTATTCTAAGATGTATAATTTGATTCTTAATTTTAGTCATTTATTAATTTTCAAATATAATAAACACTATTTTCATAAAGAATATAAACTATCTATTTATAAAAACAAATATGCAATTTTTTTAAAAACTAAATGCCAACACATATGGGACCTAACCAAGAACTGATGCACATAATATACTTTCATAACCTATTAAATTCCAAAGACACAAAAAATCTATTTTTTATTTGTAAATGTTATACTATTTACTTATTAAAGAATTATTCATTTTTTTAAAAAAAATCGAGATAGTCACATGGCTCGGAGAGCCACGGCTTGAAAATGCTTGAGCGGCCCTTAGAGCCACAACCTACCCTAATAAAAGGTAACTCCGTCCTGAGAAACCTATCTATTTCTTCTACATTTCTTCACTTATAGCGTGTTTTGCAATAGAGAGCGCAATTCCAAGCCCGAATATCAAAAGTGTTTGGGGTATTCACAAAGACTTTTGGTTTTTTTTTCTTCCTATAGCTAGTGCATCCATTTGATTTTTGAATGATGGGAGGGCAACATTGTAGAGTTTCAAGCTTGAAGCTTTAGAAGTTGAATTAGATTTGTACTACTATTCTTGATATTATCCTTGAATCCATGGAAATAATAATAATAAATATATATAATATCCAATATAATAGCAAGCTAAATCTAGAAAAGTGCAGATGGCGAAGAGAAAACTGAAAAATTCAAACCCTTATAAGGAGCATAGAAAGATGTAGTCATTCGACAATGGCAAAAAAGCTTGTAGTGAAGGTTACCTAAATGCCCAATCTGATCAATCTCTTAGTGGATTAGTGAGACAGATTGATGTAGCCTTGAGCAGGATATGCAAGAGATATGGAAAACAATTTACATAAAAGAGGAAGATAAAAATTCCATTTCTTGCTAAGAAGACAAAAATTCCCTTACAATTAGCCATGTGTACGTCATGTAGGAACCTATGTTTATCCCTTAACGTCTAAAATGGATGAAAGTGTTAATGTTGACAACTTTTGGTAGTTCAAGTGTAAAATTCAAAAGTTTGGAAAGTTTAAAGGCAATTGATGTGGTTTACCCTAAAGTATATTATGTCTATGAAAAATGAAAGTGCTCAGAAACTATTTATTATTATCAATTATATCTTTTATCTTATTTTTTATACCCTCTACTATTTTGGACTAATTTGATATGACAAAGTAATAAAGAGTAAAATAGTCAAAATATTTTGTTATCTCCTATTTAAGTATTACATAAAAACTTATTTGCCTACCTCGTTTATAGGTCAAGCATGTTGAGGACATTCATTGGTGCCCTTGATTGGTCCATCAATGTGCCTCCATGCAGCGGAGGTGGAGATATTGTGGATATTGTTTGTTGTGGTGCAGCCTAGGTGAATTGAACAAGTACAATTTGAGTAGCTACTAGTGGAGACAAAACTTGGCCCAATTATGCAAGATGTTGGCTTAGGGCTATCATTGTTACATGGCCTATTTTATTTTCCTTAAATTTCTTACGCTTCTTGAAGTTGAGCCATATCAGTCTGGGTTACAAGTTGGTTTTCCATCGATTGCTCCCATTTGACTTGTTTCTCATGTCTCATTGCTCTTGTCAAGCCTCTCAGGGGATAGATCTCTTTTTTTATCTTAGCAACAAGTGTTTGAAATCTATATGACTAGTGCTACGTTTAGTGGAGAACTTTACTAGTTAACTTTGGGAATATAAGGATGCATCTCTTCAACTAGTTTTCTCTGGGGAAAAACGGTGAATATACATTTTCTTAACAACATTTTGCATGACCACAAAGGTTTTCTAGGAATGAGGGTGAGTTAGATGTATAAGTATCCTTGCCAAGAAAGAACAATGTTGTCAGTAATAGAATCAATTCGATGAAACAAAATCTAGCCTATCAATTTGTAGGAGGTCAATTGGTCTAAAATAAAATGTCATTTGAGTTGAACCTACCCTCGATGATTAACTCTATTTTAGATTCACTCTTATTCCTTTGATGATTAAGATAGATTCTTAAAGAAGGACAAAGTCAAACTTGAGGAAAAAATAAGTTATTAATTATAAAATCATAGTGAATGGCAGCGAAAAAACATTTGTATGCTATTTTGGCTATTACATGGATACATATATAGTACAAGAAAACAAAACCCTAATAAAAAATAATTTTCAAAGATGACCTTCACAATATTTTATCCTATAATATAATAACATATGCTTGATAGCCCGCCTTTCTAATTGAGATGTCTAATCCGCAGACACCCAGCTTGGATACTAAAAAATGAGTTCTATGTTGAGTCAAAACCTTTGTGAAACAATCACCTAATTGATGATGAGTACAAACAGCCATAGGATGAATAATACCATTTTGAAGTTGTTCACGAAAAATGTGACAATCGATTTCAATGTGTTTAGTTTCTTCATGAAATACGAGATTTTCTGCAATATGTTGTGCGACTTTAATATCACAATAGAGAGGAATAATATGTCATGGAAAACCAAAATTCTTGAGAAGCTTTACAAAACATAAGGGTTCACTAGTGGTCACAAACATAGCCATATATTTCAGGCTCTGCATAACAATGAGAAACAATGTCTTGTGTCTTTTTTTTTTTTAATGAAAACATATGAGATCCAAGAGCAAGAGCAAAATAGCATACCCAATAGTAGATTTTTGAGTCATGTGATAACTTGCCCAATCAAAATCAGTATAAGTAACAAGTTGTAGAGTATTAGCAAAGGAATAATAAATACCGCTATTGGTAGTGCCTTTCATATAACAAAATAATCGTTCTTCAGCATGCCAATTAGGGTTTGAAGGTTGCTATGCCAATTGACTAAGAATATGAAGGACAAAGGTGATAGGGTCGAGTAACACTAAGATAGATAAGTCTCCTAAGTCCCAAATAATCTTCTGAATATAAGTAGGTCATTGAGAAAAACACCTACTTGAGCATCTAACTTCAAGTTCAACTAGATATGCAAATGTCATTTTTGTATCTCGAAATAAGTCCTAAATGTACTTCCTTTGGTTCAAATAAATCCCATCAGATTATCGAGTAATTTCAATTCCATGGAAGTATTTGAGAGGACCAAGATATTTGATTTGAAATTGCTGAATTAGCAATGATTTAACATAGGAGATACATTTGCCATCATAACTAGTAACAACAATGTCATCGAAAAACCTAAGAGGGCGATAAATTAAGTTTTATTTGATTTTTGCAAGCTAATTTGATTATGCACTTCTAAAACAAAAAATATCAAACACTTGGTGTACAGTTCGTTTGTGTAATAATGTATTCAAGTAAATTACAGATTTAAAATAATGAACACAATAATTTATAGCAGTTCGATTTGTCCAACAAAATCTAATACATTTCCTTGAGTTTTCTACAAAATCTTTCTCCAATCAAGTATAAAATATTACAAATGAGGCTCACACAATTCGCCTTAGGGTTTTACACAACCTTTCAACAAATCAAGGTTCAATCAACTTAATGAGTGTTACAACACAACCTTGATTCTATACAGCATTGTCCAATACAATAATTAATGAAATTCATACAAACAAGATAATCACAATATCTTTAATTCAAGGCTCACTCTACCCCTTAGAGTTTTAAGCTATATGCAACCTTGAATATATTTACAAGAGATAGATAATGTTGGTTTGATATAGATATCACCTTAATTGTGAAAATATATTAATTTGTAGAACTATGACCTTTTTGAGTTTTGGCTTGATAAATCTTGCTAAAAAACACCGTTAAATAATAAAATCTTTCTTGAATGATTTTCTCAATGAGATTGTTTAGAAAGAGTTAATAAATACTTTCAATATGTTATATAATGTATGCATTTGAATTTCTAGCTAAGAAAACATTGGTTTCACATTTTTCAAAGGTTTGGGTATTTGTAGTAAAGTTCCAATGGTAAAAAAACAGTTATTGGAAACCTATTCACGAGAATTGTGGTTGACCACATGGTCATTCGAACAATCGTCCATAAGTTTCAAAAAGTGCCACTGGAGTCTTTCGAATGACCTGTGTTAGTTGTCTGGAAATAGTTTGGTCAACCGCGACAATGAAGGTACTCGTCCAAAACTCAACAAACATGCATAAGAAAAAGGTTCAAGAAACTTTTAGACAATACCTAGGTAACTTTCAGTGGACCGAAAGTCCCCATTTATGCAATCAATCACAAATGAAGTTCTTAATCAACAATACAAATTGTTATATCATTTTAACAAGTATTCTTAAAATATTTAGACTTTGAAACTACGATGCATGTGTTTAAAGACTCTTTTGAATACCCAAGACAAGTTTTAACAAATTAAGATTATTTCGAAAAATGTTTCATGTACGTTGAGTAGTATATATTAGCCAATATCCAAACGAGGGTAATTAGAAATATCTAAATGATATCAACATCTAAAGACTATACATCTAGTTTCTATCTAACCTACAAAACACAAGTCTTCATTTCTTGAATCCAAATGAACGTAGTCTAAGACTTGAACTCGTTATCTTGCATAGATTAGATGTTTGAATCCAATGAATACTATCACTTGTAAATACAACAGCTAGTTATCATCAATGTTTGTCAATAATCAAAATTAAAACATTAAAAGCTTTTAGATCTTTCAGTCATCTATATATACAAGTAAGAAAATGCATGAAGAATCGCATTTTAAAATAAAGAGACAATGATTAGTAGACTGTTGAAGCCCAATAATGAATAAAGCCTAAGCCATTATAAAAAACCATGTATGACTAGCCTGTTTAAGGCCATATAAAGATAAAAATATGCAACATACTATTCCCCGTTGTCCATACTATGGATGCCCAGGTGGATTTTCCATGTAATATGCATTTTGAAAATCTAATTGATGTAATGCCCATTTTGAACGCGTAGTTGACCATTCCCATGACAAAAAAAGAAAAAAAGAAAAAGTGTTCCTGGTAATTGAGGTGGAGATGGATTCCCCTATTTTCAAGGAATTGTTTTTTGTTGGACAAGAGCTAAGTTAAATGCTATGATGTTAATGGCTTTATTGAACATGCACTTTTACCACCTTATGTATACAAAGGTAGAGGGTGTACCCCTCTCATATGTACTTTACCTATATTTTTGCTAATTATGAAGAAATGCCTTTTAGAAAATCACTATATATCTTCATCTTACTCTTGCTTGAAAAAGAGTATTTTTCTATGTTTTAGCATGAAAATTGTAGAAATGAATAACATATTTTTTTATTTTTCTTTATCATTTGATTAGGAGCCACTATTCGCATATTTATTAGAATATTGCATTATAGAATGCTATAAATGAATTTTATGTTGACTATAGAAGGGGTGCCAATGGAGATTGATAAGCCAAATCCAAAAGGAAAAGCTTAAATCCTAGCGTAATCAAAATATATTTTTTTAATTGGGTCCAAGTTTAGCCCAAATAAGAATTTGAACATTAGAACGAAATCTAGTGGCCCCAAACATTTTTTTTCTCCTTAAAAAATCCCAAAAGAACAATTATATTAATTATTTTTGAAAACACATAAAATTAATCAAATACCAAAAAATTATGAATTATATTTTATATTATTTAGAGAATATATATATATATATAATGTGATATAAAAGTAAAGTGAATATATTTTACTCACTTTATGTAGAATTAAACGTCTATACATAAAAACTTAATACAAAAATTTAGATATTATTTCACTTTGAAAAATTACTGCAAATATCCTCTTTAATAATGAGGTTAATAGTAAGACCATTTTCTTCAAAATGTTAGTGAAATTTAGGTTAAAAATATATTATTATTTTATTAATAAAGCTAATATTCTTTTTAATTTGTAGTCAAGAAAGATCCTGGTATGTTTCTTTTTAAGTCAGTTTATTAGTACTAATCCTTTATTAAACTTGGGCGTCAATGCCCAAGCATCAATGAAAATGTAGCAAAATAAAGTTTCCTTGCTTGTGTTTCCATGTCTTCTTCCTAATGTCATTGGTAAAAAGAATATGGGTGGGACAATCCATTATTTTAAATTTTACTTGCTTACATTTTATTGTAGAAGTTTCAATACTTCCTGTCAAAGAGTTATAGAGGTCGAGAGTTCAACACTCACACCCCCATCATCCAATCTCTTTTCTTTTTATGCTTTTTGCCTTTTTTGGGTCAGCTCAAGAGATTAGATTAATCTTGCATATGATGGATAGTTCCCGCCATGCATTTATTTGTGAGCACTCAAGATAGTACCTTCAGTATCTAAACCTTTCACATGTTACCCTCTCCCTTCTCCTATTTAGGCAATGGTGTATAGAAGCTAGAGTTCTTCCCAGATATGCCGCCAACATGAAGTCCATTTAACCTCCAATCCTTCAAGCAACTTAAGAGGTAGAAATTTTACTCTCTTTCTTTGCTATTTAGCTATTCTTTTTATTCCAACATTTGTTATATATTTATTGTCTACAAACTTCTTTGTTTTAATTTGATAAATTATTGACTTAATTTACAATATTGGGATTAACATGATTACATTGAGGAAAATATTTTGAAATATGATTTTTTCAAATTAGAGATTTTGGGATTTAGTTGAATTTTGAGGATTACAATCATTTAAGTATAATATTTTTTTATCGTTTGAATTATTTGCCATAGATCTTGGGTTAATGATTTAAATTTAAAATTTGGAACCCAAAATGCAAAAAAAAAATAAAAAAATGAATGGGACTAAAATCACCAATATTTCTTTTCAATTTTTTTTTTAATTTTTCAATTTTATCCCCGCAAGGTCACCTTTTAGCACTGACTTGTTTGTGTTTTGGCTAGATTATACAAAACAAAAAGACTTAAACCACTTAAAAAAATATGTTAGGAACAGTTTGGGACCTAAGACGCAAAACAATTAGATGTTGGGTTTCACCAATTTTTCATTTTATTATCCTTTTTTATTTAGGAATCATTTTGATTATTCTTTTAAAAAACTCCTTTTCTTACTCATTAATATCCAAAACACTCCTTAACCCATGGGACATAGAGATAATTTAATTATTACTCTCCCGTCCTCAAATATAAGAAAATGGTAATACTTGATTGAAATTTATCGAACCATTAGTTTGAATTTAACTCATTGAGCATAATTAACTTTAGCCCATTAGGGCACAAATCTTCCCTCATATGTAAATATATTTCATCACAAAATTTATCACCACCTCATTAATTAGCACACAATCTTAGGTGAGACTTAAATAAGAAAAAAAGGAAGGAAAAGATAATAATAAATAAATATAATATTAAAAAAATAATCAAATATACTTGAAAAATTATATAACAATCTCATAATTAATGACAAAAAAAATTATAAAATGGCAGTAGTATATATGATAATCACTAAAACAGAAAAATAAATTTAATTATATAATTAAGGGTTTCATTTAATTATTAGTATCAAATGAAATTTTACTCGGCTTTACATTTCTTAATGTAAATATTACCCAAAATAATATTTTTGTTTTTTATTTTTTGAAAACAGCCAAAGCAGTTCTGGAACGACGAACTAACAAGATGGATGTTTCTCTTTCATAATTGAGAATGCTCAAGTATACAATTATAGCAAAAATAAAGCTGCCTAACCAATAAAAGAATCGTTACGATCTACAAGGGAAACAAAGGCTGCTGATTTACAAAAGTAATATTGCTCTAATCTATATTTCTTCCCCAGAGACTTCCTTCTGAGGGATATACAAAAGGGTGGCTGGACAAACAAACTGCACCCTACGTGTACAAAATATTATTGGGGATAAAAACTGAGAAGAATCAAACGATACAAATAGCAGAAAATATCTTACAAAGAATCAGGTCATAGCGTTCTCGATGAGGAAGACTCTGGGGGCAAGGTACAGCATGAAGAATCGACAGTAATCCCAAGGTCCAGCAATGGTTTTAATCTTCTCTCAACCTCATTGCTCAGTGAACAAATCTCCTCAAGACTCATCGCCAGAGCACTCCTACAAATTTCCTCATCACGAAATGCAAGGGTCCATCTACCATCAACCAACGCTTTTGTTTTCACTTTTCCATGGGCCGCATATTTATTAGAGTCAAAAAAAGGGAAAGATGATGGCCGGATTCTGAGGTGCAACCATCTCGTATGTCTATCATCAATTCTTGGCTATAAAAACAGAAGGGACAAGAGGAACCAAATTAATATATTCCTGATAAAAACCTATCAGAGGTCCTACAGGAGATCTAGGAACAATAAAGTAAATCAAGGAGGTTAACTTGGGCAATCGGCTACCTACTAGATTCCATCTATGCTATATATTCTCAGCTTTGACCAATTCCAGCAATAATCATTTACACAATAGCGAAACTTGAAAATAAAGGGATAAGAACATACATTTCCAGTAGGTAAGAAAATACGTCTGCAGTAATACTTCACTGCAAATAATATAATTATTTCAGAAGAATATAACTATTAGTCATAAAGGGCAAAACAGGTAATCAAATACTGCATTTAACACTTTTCCTTTTAACTCAAGCATCATATCCAAAGGTGTTCAGTGATTTTTTTAAAACCCCAAGGGTCCAGCTGACTAGAAACCTCAGGAAGTTTGTCACAGTATCCCTAAATACTATGTACCAAAAATAAAAGAAATTTCACAATCAATCCTTACATTACATCCGGCCAAAGGCGCCACAACTCGAACAGTACCATAACTCGGTTTTATAAGTGTTTCTTCTGCAAGGATGATCCACCCAGAGGTCCCCATTGAAACAGCCAAAAACAAAAAATGGCGCTCTTTGCCCCTTTCAAATGCAATTCTACAGGGCACTGCATCAACTGAAAATGATAGCCAGCAGAACAAAAAATATCTGAAAATCTTGATTGCACGGTGCACTCTTTAGTGGATAATTCAAGAAAAGGGTGCATGTTTCCTTGCAAATTCTATCTTACAAAACTATGTAACAGGAGAGGAGATAGCTATATTCTATCTGGGTCTAAGGGAGAAGAGGACATAGAAAAGAGTTCAAAACTAAATTTCAATAAATCCACTCAAGTGCAAAATCAAATACTAACCAAGATTCAATTCCATGCCCAATTTAGGACCAAAAATATCTATACCAGCATTTGCTGCTCGGGACTTCTCACTGACAGCATTTGCAGCATGCACAGGAGGCTGATCAGGCAACACCCTGCCCAATGAGAAAATATGGAGTTGATGTAATAGTACAAACACCTGTCATGAAGATTACAGATTAGTAGAATTGAAGATTGCTGAAAGATCACATGGCAATTCATATATTATAGTAGTTCCAAAACCGGTAAAACCACATTCTATATAGAACATGTCCACAGCCATGCATATAAAGAGTTAAAGTTTGATAACTGTGCGTGTGCTTGTGCATTAAGAAAGATTAGCCTGAAGCCTTACCTTCACCGCTTCACCCATTCTTTCACCAGCAGTGAAGGATGATTCTTTGGAAAAATTCTCTGTCAGAAGGAAGGATAAGTCAATTGGATGTTGCTTGAACATATAAAACATAAAAAAACTTGGGTATCCTGAGTGTCATAATTATTTCTATATTGAGTCAAACATCTAAAATTTAGAATTTGAGACAGAATGAGAAAAATGCTAACAGTTGCTATACCTTCAGATGTAGATTTGTAAGGAGACAATAGCACGCTCTTTGGATCTTTACGAGGAGATGAAGACTCGATCACTTCAAAAAACATATAAAAAAAAAAAAAAAAACAACTTAAACAATGCAAAGACATGTAGAACCACATTCTTTAGTCAAATATATATTAAAATGTACCTCTTTTGCAGTTTCTCCACTCATCACAAAGGACTGTTATTAGCAAATCAGGCCAGGTACCTTTTGCCTCCTCCAGAATCTGCCTGCTACAGTTATGGAATGATACCTGCACATTCAGACTATCATGTTATCAAATAGGAGAGAATAAGAAAATAGAAACCTATCCAAACACAATAAACAACATTATTCATGTTTGAACACTTCAAACAACCCTCAAAACCAAAGTTTTTCAAATGTAGGGTTATGATGAGTAGATTTGCCTCTGGCCTATATCAACCCAAGTGAAATGAAGCCCTTACCATTCAGATTACAAATGAAATTCATACACCTTAAAAATCTTAGTGTGAAGAGAAATTTATTGAGGTCCAAAATTACCAAATTCATTAATTGCAACAAATACAGCAAAAGAGCATTAAAAGGTTACTTTTGTTAGGTTAACAGTGACTGAAAGAAAAAGATGGGAACTGAAACAAAATTCCTTGGAATGGACTGACCACCTTTACATTGGCCTACCATATACAAAATTCAGGCGCAAACCTTAAGATTTGTGTTTTTTTCTTTCAATAACTAACTTTAATGAGGATTATGGTCTTCCACAGGGAGGAGTCATGACATGAATCATTGAACATTTTAACTTATCTTAAAGCAACTTACTCTGAGTAACTTAAGATGATGGCCCTTAAACTCAGTCTCACTGTAAGGAAGCAACTGGCGCAAAAGCCAACCACCATCCCACAATGTTTCTGCAGAAATGTTCGACCGGCAGAAGAGGCTGACCAATAAATCAAGTACCTAACAAAAAGATAATTCAAAAGAGAGGGAAAAGGAGCAAAACTTCTAACTTTTGAAATAATGATCCATTTCTTCCTCAACCTTATGCAATAAAAATATCAAAAACATGAAAGTCTAACGTGACATAAAGATACAAAAGTACGGTGAGGTACAATACACTGGATTTTTCAGCTTGAGCCATAAGGCCAACTAAATTTACTCCGAGAAAAGGTCCATCCAGATAAGAGGAAAGGAGCAAAAATTAGGGAAAGGTAACTTTCACAAGCATTGTCATTCTTTTTCCCCTTTCTTGTCCTGCCTCCCTTCCTCTTCCCCGCCCCCCACCCCCACTCTCCTATCCCAGTGTTGGGTTTATCTCACATTGCATGAGAAGTTATACTGTTATCAGAACTGTGCCCAAATTGTGAAAGGAAAGAGTTAAAAAAATTTTAAACTCAATGAAGTATTATCATTTCCACACTGATTCTTCTGCCACCATTTTTTTAATTTATATTCTTCTTGTAGTGGTACATTGCTTGACACTCAATTTATTCCAATCATATTGATTTAAACAGAAATCTAAAAGTAGAAAAGTAAAACACACATACACACACTTAATTGCTATCAGAAAAAAGCATCAGAAGGAGCCTCGTCCAACACACACAGAATATCATCCAGAACTCCTCCACTACAAGGCACTAAAATACAAATAACCAGTCACAAAACGGACATTCAAGTTGAAGAATATAAAAGTGAGCTGATCTGATGCACATAAAATATATTTTGTACGTTAAATAAACAGAAAAGCATACAATGTTGCCCAAGGCTTACTAAAACTGTGAAAGATTGTACAAAATACAATGTGACAAACAGTAGATTCAAGACCTATTATTTTTTATTGAAGAGTTGGTGTGATACTCATTGCCTGGAGGCCTTTTTATGCACCAGAAATATGTCCAAAATTCCTACAGATTGTCCCGAAAAGCAAGACCTAAATCATAACTAGATTCAGAAACTAGATTATACATCGTTGACAGAATTTCACACATACATGTGTTTATGAAGGATATTCTGCATATCCAGGTTAATACACCAAAACAGTAGGTTAAGTTGAAAGTAGGAAAAAGGAAGAGTATTATATGAGCTAGATCTGAAAGCAAATACATACTTGAGATCTATGTCCCCGAGGACTTGCTCCAACTTCTGGCCATTCACATGAGACACCATACTGATCCTGCTAAAACAAAATCAACTAAATCAAATCCTGATTTTGTTGGACTCCTCAGGTTGTATGGTTAAAATTTCTAGATTTGGTACAGAGATCAAAGAACTTCCTTTTCAACAATGTCAAAGCTACTAACCTATTCCACATTCATGTACAAGAACTGTTAATAATACCATTGATTTGCAGTTCTAGAACACTCAAAAAGTAAATAATTAACAGAACAAGCACATAATTTCTTCTTCAAATATCCACGGTACTGAAACAAAACAGAGCTTGATTAAGAACTTTCTGAATGCTGCAAGGACATGAAACAGAATAACTACAACAGTTAGCAGAAAGATTTGTCAGCAGAATGAAACAGAGATGTTATGCCATGCTCTATAGCACCTCCATCATATAAGAGTAAAACAATTTTCGCACATTAAAAAGCGTATACCTGAAAAGAAAATTCAGGTGAGAGGAAGTGATGCAACAAGTGACTTGGATATAATAGGCTCATTCACATACTATGGATTGATAAACTGTATTAAAGTGCCTAAGAGATGCTATGATGCAGAGCACATGAAGCAAGATTCAAACTCTAGTAGGCCACTTCACTATGGCCCTGTTCTCAATTGCTTGAGGAAAACAAAGTTTAGACTTTTTTCACCTAAGAGTCATTTTGAGTTGTTCTCAATTGCTTTTTCTTTTGCTTTTTGCTCTTTTTTTTTTAAAGAAAAAAACTGAAAAACTCTGGAGAACCTACCCTCAGGATGATTTTCAAAACAACTTAATAATTTTTTCCAAAGAGCACTTCTTTCGAATAGCTTAAAAAAGCTCAAGCAACCAAGAACGGCTACTATAACTTTAAATCCCAACTAGACCCAAGCCTAATACACAAGTAGTCTAGTTACTTTCTATAATAGTTACTTGTTATAATTGAATTCTAACATAAGAACTTATACGATCCTTGTTTATCTATCAAACAAGACTCATAACATCCTCTTGATATTATTACCAAATATCACGAATTAGGAGCCTTTAGTTATCAAGCAACTAAAAATCCTAATTATAAGTGATGAATTTCTTAAAGCATTTCAAAACAAAGCTCTCACAAGACCTTTAAAAGAAAACTCAAAATGGTATTCAATAACTCATCATCTTTCAAATTACATATATAAAAGAAAGAATTCAAATCCTTGTTTGATTAGGAACTCTCCTTATTCAAAAAAGAAATCAAATCTACCAAGATTTCCTTATTCAAAAAGGAAAACAATAACACAATAAATCCAATAAATACCATATTAGGGAAATCCTTCATTAAGGTAACTATGAGTGATTAATACCTCTTCCAAAGAGTGATTGTTAGGTTTGTATTTTCATAATTCCTTATTCTTAGGTCCTACAGAATGCATCCAACAGAGCCATAATACAAATCAAGTTGACTTACCACTGCATCGCGTAGGCAGCTTTTGGAGTTAATTACTCAATGCATAGAAATAACTACAAGAGAAACAGTGATTCAAGCATATAAAACATGGATATATCTAAAACAAGGCACTTTATATCAACAATAGGTATCACTCCACCCTTCCTAATTCAACTGATTAACCAGCACCCTAGGATCACCTTTCCCACCACCAGTGCCACTACCAACCAAAACCGCAAGCCATCAGATTCCACCCTTTAAGTCCACCAATCCAGCGAAAAACAAAGGCATCAACAATGCTAATCATCCAAACTTGACTCTGATATTTTGCACTCCCACCATTTTTCTTTTAGTTGTCACAAAATATAATTTCATGCCCCTTAAGAAAATCATAAATTTTATATATTTTTTAAAAAGGAGGACTAAAATACCCTTTTCATTCTCAATATTAAATATATCTAATTAATTTTCACTCTTACCTCTCCTAAAATGTCAAAATTACTAGGCAGAAAGTTTAACTAGGCTCCTAGACACTAGTATTTTCTATATTGGAAATAATAAGTAGAATACTCCAATGATTAGATAAGAAGAGTATAAAAGAAGGAAAAAAAAATGTTCCCTAGTTTTCATTTTGCAATAAGTAAATCTCACATTACGCGAGGCAAAACACTCATTAAATAGTTTCATCATGATGGAATGAAAATAGAACCTGCGAATCCTCAAACCTACTGTGGCATAATTCCAAAATGACATTTAGGAGAGCCATCGAAAGGTTACTGGATGTAAACCTATAGCGGCAATATTTTCAACCAGGTCTTAATGGTACAAGCTGTTTTATACTCCCTTGGTCCAAGATTGAAATTTCCCCATTTAACTTGATACAAATATTAAGGACGTTAACTATAGACAAGGACGGGATGTATGTGTTAGTAGGATATGAAATCCTAGAATTAAGGAGATTATAAATGAAATTTTAGATGGAAAAATATGTTTATTCTAAAAAAAAAAGGTGGAAGTCATCTTTTGAAATTCCAAAAGTTCAAATCCAGATATTCAATTTTAGATAACAGATAGAACGAGTTTTCTTTTGCAAAAGAGACCAGGTAAGAATTAACACCGAGCTCAACAGTATTTGCAGCTGCATAGTACTAGTAGTACCTTTAACTTTTGTAGATAGACATAAACTTCACCACCAATGCCGTTTTTTGCTACAGTACTTTCTGAGGAAAATAGTTGCTCCTCTCCAGATCCTTCACCAACCAAAGCTTGCTGTAATCACAATAAAGAGAATTTGTTCTTGGAGGTAAGGAGAAGCCAATAGAAGAATGCCACAATCCCTGCTTAATGATCAGTCCAATTAATTTCACTAACAGTAGTAGGAGGAGCAACTTCCAAAAAGTTTTATAAGAGCAACAATTAGTTAGAACAAGATTACTTGTTCTAATATATTTACCGCATTTTAAGTATAGAATTCACAAGGTTATAATTTATTTACAGAAATTAATACTATAAACAACAGCTATTTCATCTAGTTTTTCTTATGGCAAAAGAAACAGAATAGATTTTCCATAAGTTATCCATCACCTACTCAAGAAAGAAAACTACCCCAAAGGCAATTAAATAGGTCTTCCTCGCCATCCCACCTTGGGCAGCATAATGCGGCTATAAATTATTGAAACCACCAAAAGCAAACAAACATAATTACAATAAATAGATCAAGATCAAATCAAGTATAAGAAACAGAAGCATGAATTTCTTTGTGGAATTCTTAGGGCCTCATACTGTACACAACCTTTTGCAACTCTTTAGCAGGCTAATTTTGCACAAATTTTCACAAGTCAAATAAAGCATTCCCAATTTGATCAGTAAGAAACATGAGATCTTGATGCAGTCCAAATATTACTAGGATTCCTAATTTCTAAAAAAGTCCTTAATAGTTTAGGAATATTCTATTTAGTATTCTAGTTCTTTAATATCTTCGGATTATAATTTAGAATCCTAGTTTATTTTTAGTAAATTTAATCTAGAAGGACAAGGAATCCTTATTAGTTTAGAATTAGCTAATATTTTCAGCATTATAAATAAGATTAGAAGATTAGTATTATTGGTTGTATTATTATTATTTTTCATATTTATACCAAAGAATTTTATCCCTGAATTCTATTCTTTGATCCAACTTCAATCAACCATAATCTAGCCCTAATTGTTGAGTTCTATTGCCCTAACACCCTTCCTGATATCAGAATCATAGGCAATCATCCTAATTTCAGAATTTTCCCTGAAAATTATGGCTGGTCATGGTAGAGGCAATCAGCCCCAACAAAACAAAATGGTTAAGATGCGACAAATGATTGTAGAATTAACCTAGGTTGTACAACCCTTGCATCGTCAAGAACCAGAGGAAGCCCGAATGGAGATTCCAGAAGGTGACCACAACTCCCCTGAAAATGATGATCTCGAGGATGATGATGATGAAATTGACAACGGAAACCCCTTTAATGAAGCTGGAGCCGTTACTCACATGGCAAGAGGTGGATTCGAGGAGAGGTTGCTCAATGCCCTCGATTTGAATGGTGGTGGAACCATAATTGAGGTTTCTGATTTTCATGGAAACTTGCATGCTAAAGACTATTTGGATTGAGAAACGAGTTTGGAGATTTACTTCGAATGGAAGCCCATGGCAGTACATAGAAAAGTCTTATTTGTGAAGTTGAAGTTGAAAGGAAATGCGCTTCAATGGAGGAAGAGAGTCGACAAGGGAAAATTGAAGTCCGCACTTGGAGCATATGAAAACTAAGCTTCAAAAGCAATTTCTACCAACAGACTATATGATGGAATTGTACGAGAAATTCCATTGTTTGAAGCAAAATTTCATGTTTGTTGAGGAGTACACATCAAGTTTAATAGCATGTCCATTCATGTGGAATTATCTGAGACCAATGAGTAGCTTACAGCACGATATTTGGTTAGTCTAAATTTGTACATATGAGACTAGATGGGAATTGTCCGTTTATCTAATTTGGAAGATGCTCGTCAATATGCACTATTGGCTGAAAAGCAAATTTTACGCTATGGCACTAGAAAACCTATTTATAGCAACAATTGGCAAGGTCGAGGCTATCAAAAGAGTAATAACAAGGCTACTACAACAAGTAAACACATTGGAGGTGTACTAAAGGCTGAAAGTAGTAATAAAGGCAAGAATAATATAGTGTCTTATGAAAAGGACAATAAAGGAGGTAGCCAAACCGCAGTTCGATGCTACAATTGTAAAGAAAGAGGACATACTACTTACACATGTCCAGAACGAAAGGTGAATTTTGCAAATGTTAGGTAAGAGTCAAAACCAGTTATCATGTAAAGGAAGAGACAATAGAGGAAGTTGATGGTTTCCTTCCAATGGTGAATCTTTGGTGAATGCATAGAGTGATGACAACAACGATCTAAAAGGAAGTGGAAGATTGGAGAAGACGTAGTATTTTTGCACAAGTGTAGTTTGTGCAGGAAAAGCCTGTGATCTTGTCATTGATGGTGATGGAAGCATGGAAAATATTATTTCCAAGGAAGCTGTAGAAAAATTGAAGTTTCTTACAACTAAAGCATCCTCATCCTTACAAAATTGGGTGGCTAAAGAAAGGGCATGAGGTACCGGCTACTTCTCAATGTTTGGTGAAATTTACCATAAGAGAGAAGCTTGATGATGAAGCTTTATGCGATGTGGTGCCAATGGATGTTGAACATATTCTTGTTGGAAGACCATGGTTGTTTGATCATGATATGGATCATAAGATAAAACCTAACACTCATTCTTTCATTAAGGATGACAAGACGTATACCTTGTATCCTCTACAAGGAGAGGCAAAGCAAGTGGCAACCAAAAAGCCTCCCAACAACTAACAAAATCAGATTGAGCCAGCAAGTAGTAAGTTGGGAGTCATGTATGCTCCAGTTATTAAGATGATGGGACATAGTCAAGAAGCAAATTCACAGCAGCAGCAGCACCATACTGAAATTCAACAACTTTAGAGGAATTCAGTGAGTTGGTTGACAAAGGGGCCGAAAATTTTACTACCTCTAAGAAGTATCCAACATGACGTTAATTTGGTCCCTGGAGCAACATTACCAAATCTGCCAACTTATAGAATACCTTTTATGTAGCTAGGCTGAAATTCAAAGACAAGTTCAAGAGTTATTAGACAAAGGATTAGTGCAAGAAAGTAAAAGTTTTTGTGCTTGTCCAGCCTAATTAGCTCCTGTTGAGTATTATGTTAGGCAAGCCTAACATAGCTGCTATGTGTATCATTTCTTCCACATTTATGTGCTTGTGTAAGCTTATATATAGACACTTCTAGTGATCTAAATATTAAGTTGATAGTATACATTTTCACATGGTATCAGAGCCTCTTCCTGAGGTCTGAACCTCTCCTTTAAAACTACAAAAATAAAAAAAATAGAACTTCAGTTCTTCAAGTATCTGCTTCAACCATTTGTTGAAATTCTTCATCAAAATTGACACCATCAACTCACAGGGCTGCCGCAAGAGAAAACTGAAGAACAATTAAGAAACATCTTCACAAAGGCTCTCAATGGGGTTAGGGTTGATTATCTTTGTAAGAAGTTGGGCATGATTAAGATCTATGCTCTAACTTGAGGGGGAGTGTTAGATAGCCTAACATAGATTAAGTAGATGTTTGCCATTATATTAGACAGCCTAACATAGAGTAGGTAGACAGCCTAAAAGAGAATATGTTAGGTTGTCTCAACATTCTTATGTGTATATATATATGTAACCATATTGTCATAAGGATACACAAGAAGAATCATTTCTCTCTGAACTTTCACACACAAGAACCTCTTCATAAGCTTCCGTTGCGGGTCTTTGGGAGTACCTGTTTTGTTCATGATTTTACTCATGGACGAGATAAACTAGATCCAAAGGCAATTAAATGTGTTTTCATTGGATATTCTCGTCTTCAAAAAGGCTTCAAGTGCTATTATCCTAAGACTCATCGTTTTTACACCTCTTTTGATGTTACCTTTTTCGTGTCTTCACCTTTCTTTTCTACTACAACCATTGATGAGTCTAATTTCACTGAATAACCCACTGAGACTGCAGAAATATTTCCTGTTCCTACTTTCTCTGGGTCATCACCTCAAATGGTGCCTGAAGAAGGAATCTCTTCACCTCATACTGAGTTTTTGCCCCCAACCCAAGAGAAAAGAATTGTGTCACCTTTCCCACACATATATCAGCATTGCATTCGCCAGTTACGTAGTTCACAAGAAGATCATGAAAGTCCAATTGATTCATGTCCTATGCCATCGGATCTTTCTGACTCGGTCCAAGATTCACCTAATACCAACCACATAGGTATCAGGTCTACTCGAAATTCTTATCCCATCTATAACTTTCTCTCACAAAAGCGTCTTTCTCCATCCTATTGTGCTTTTATTTCCCATTTATCTTCTGTTTCTGTTCCTAAGAATGTTCAGGATGCCTTGTCTCAGCCAGACTGGAGGCAGGCTATGGCTGATGAAATGGAATCTCTTGATTCTTCAGGAACTTGGAAGTTGGTACCTCTACCTCCAGGCAAAACAATAGTTAGTTGTAGATGGATGTACAATGTAAAAGTTGACCCAAATGGACAAGTGGACAGACTTAAAGCTCGACTTGTTGCTAAAGGTTATACACAGATATTTGGTGTTGACTACACTGATACTTTTTCACCCATAGCCAAATTACTTTGTGCGTATTTTCCTGTCAATGGCAGCCACTTGTCATTACATCAATTGGATATCAAGAATGCCTTCCTATATGGTGACCTAAACGAAGAAGTGTACATGGAACAACCACCGGGCTTCGTAGCTAAAACAGGAACTTAGTTTGTCACCATAAGCACTCTCTCTATGGTTTGAAACAATCACCCCGTGCTTGGTTTGGCAGGTTTAGTGGAGTTGTTCAACAGTTCGGCATAGCTCAAAGCAAGGTTGATCATTCTGTATTTTACAAACATTTATCAGGAAAAAGCATCTATCTGGTGGTTTATGTTGATGACATTGTTATCACTAGAGATGACACAGAGGGCATATGTCAACTTAAGAAACATTTGTTTCAATACTTTGAGATTAAAGACCTTGAAAACTTAAAGCATTTTCTTGGTATAGAGATTGCTCAATCACAACAAGTGATTTATGTTTCTCAAAAAAAGTATGGCTTAGATATACTAGAAGAAAAAGGCATGAGAGGTTGCAAACCTGTTGACACAATCATAGATCCCAATGTCAAGCTTCTTCCAAGATAGGAGGAGCTTTTATCTGATCCTGAAAGATACCAAAGGTTAATTGGCAAGTTACTTTATCTGACAGTCACTCGTCCTGATATTTCATTTTCAATTAGTGTGGTTAGCTAATTTTTACTAGCACCATGTGAAAGTCATTAGGAAGCTGCAATAAGAATTTTAAAGTATGTCAAAAGGTCTCCAGGTACAGACTTGCTTTATAAGAATCATGAAAATACAGAAATTGTTGACTATACAGATGCAGACCAGGCTGGTTGTCCTTGAGATAGAAGATCAATATCAGGTTATTATATCTTGTTTGGTGGAAATCTTGTGTCATGGAAAGTAAAAAACAAAATGTGGTTACTCGTTCAAGTGCAGAAGCCGAATGCCGAGCAATGGCTCTTAGGACATGCGAACTTATTTGGATTGAGTATCTTCTCACGGAGCTCAAGTTCTGTAAACTCAACCCTATGAAATTAGTTTGTGGTAATCAAGCTGCTTTGCACATTGCATCTAATCCTGTCTTTCATGAGAGAACCAAACATATTGAAGTTGATTGTCACTCCATACGTGACAAGGTTGCTTCCGGAGACATTTGTTACTGCGTTTGATAGATCAAATGACAAACTTGCTGATATCTTTACAAGATCTTTAAAAGGACCTAGGATTGAATACATTTGTAGCAAGCTTAGAGCATTTGATTTATATGCTCCAGCTTGAGGGGGAGTGTTGAGTATTATGTCAAGCAGAGTAAAAAGGCTGCTATATTTGACAGCCTAACATAGCTGCTATGTGTATTGTTTCTTCCACATTTGTGTGCTTGTGTAAGCCTATATATAGGCACTTGTAATCTAAATATTAAGTTGATAATATACCTTTCCACATCTCCAAAGGATGATTTTCTTGGAGAATGTGTGTGACAGGGTGCCATAAACAAAATTACAAGCATCACTTTCCTATTCCATGATTAGGAGAGATGCTTGATCAATTAGTAGGTTCGATCAATTAGTAGGTTCCAAGGTGTTTTCAAAAATTGACTTGAAGAGTGGATATCACTAAATTAGAATGAGAAGTGAAATGAATAGAAAACAGCTTTTAAAACAATATGGGTTATTTGAATGGTTGGTGATGCCATTTGGACTCTCTAATGCTCCTAGCACTTTTATGAGAGCTATGACGAAGGTATTGACGCCTTTCTTGAATTTTTTTGTTGTGGTTTATTTTGACGATATTTTAGTTTATAGCCACATAACATACATCGTGATGTGGCACGAATGGTGCAGTCCAAATCCCAATAGGATTCCTAATTTCTAAAAGAGTCCTTAATATTTAGGAATATTCTATTTAGTATTATATTTCCTTAATAAGTTATGATTATAATTTAGAATCCTAATTTGTTTTTAGTAAGTTTAGTATTGAAGGACAAGTAATCCTTATTAATTTATAATTAGCTAATATTTTCAGTATTATAAATAGGACTAGAATACTAGTATTATTGGTTGTATTCTTATTATTATTTTTCATATTTATACCAAAGGATTTTATCCCTAAATTCTATTATTGTTCCATATATTAAGTTCTATTGCCCTAATACCCTTCCGTTACATCAGATCTATTACAATTAGATAAATGAAATTAGTCTAGCATCTTGATAAATCATTGCATGGAGTTCATTCAACTCTAAAAATAAAAAGAAGCAGGCCATGTGATACAATCCTTTTCCCCACACGACTAGGCAAAACTCCCAGATACACACACACACAAGGGAAAGAAAGCAAGTAATGGCATATCCTATAGTTACAAAAACAAGAACAGAAAGCCCAACATATATAAAATAAAATTTAAAAAAGTAAATAAGAATCAAGTAAATACACCTAGCTCATACCAATAAGAGTTTTTTATGTTGTTTTCGTTGTGGAAGAATACCAAGAGCATCTAGCATTGATTCATCCAGTTCTGCAGAATGAAATTTCAATGAGATTGTACATGTGAAACATCAATGCCTTGCATAGTGAAGCTAGTCACCAACCTTTAGTTTGCAAGAGTGTAGCCAAGACACTTAAAGCACATGAAACTTGGACATCATCCCCATGTGTAATATATGAAAGCAAGGCCTCCCTACAATGAAACATTAGCAAAATATAACATCCGGATAGAGCATCTCAATAGTTCATGTCAGGAAAGCTTCATCCCAATCTTCTATTTTTTTATATTAATGTCCCTCTCTTCAAAGTGAAATTGATTCCAATTTTGGACACTTCTAACAAAATATAAACTTAGCTATGTGAAGTTCCGTGAATATTTAAATCTCAAGCAAGAATATATTTACTCATATATCTTCATTAGAAGTTCCATGATGAAACTAGAGATAATTTTACAAGATAACCCACCGAATTGAAGCCAAAAGGAAAAAATTTAGAAATTAGAATAAAAAATAAAAACACGAGCTAATGCCATTCAATTATGCACTTCAAGATATTATTATGTGATAAAAATGTCTTACCTATTTTCTTTTCTTTCTTTGTTTTTTTTTAGGGGAGGGGGGGGAGGGAGGGTTGTGTCTGATGTGGTACTAACTCATTGCAAACATACAACCTCAGATAGGAAATAAGAATAAAACACTATATCAAACTTAATGCATGACGACTTATCAATAAAATTCTCTTCCATTTTTGTTCATTTAGGTCCATGTTGTAACAAAATGGATCTGAACAGTTTTTCACTAAGGTGGAAAGAAAGAACACTTATTGTTAGGTGATTTACCTTAAAGCAAAATGTGAACCACCACAATGATGGAGGACAACACCTTCTGGCTTACTATGTGAACAACTAGATGGACTTGGTATTGTAGCTTGCAAATTTCCAGCTCTCTGCTCTGAGTTAATTTTACCTTTATTTGTCTTTTGGCACTCATCAACAAATCGTGGCTAGGTGTGTACCCATTAAGCTTTGCTTCAGACCCTGGTGTAAAGTTCTCTACACAACAAAGAAGAGCAGCAGCAACAGTATTTGCCAGATCTTTGATTTTGACAATGCGGAAGATGCAACAAAGCAAATACGAAGAACAAAGAATGCCAACTTCAGTTTCCTGAATTATGAGCCAACAAAGGATGCTATATTAAACAAAATACAACCTATTTAAACCTCAGCACAAACACAAGATAAGGGAAAGAGGTTGAGAATTTTAAACTAACTGTTTCATTTCTCAGAGAAGGAAGGACCAACGGAAAAATCAGAAGTTTCAACATGCTATCCACTATTAATCTTTCCACGTCTGGAATCCCAGCAGAGATGATATCACTAAAATAGTAAAGCTGGTCTTCGATCTCATCAACAGCTGAAAGAATAGAGGTCTTGGAGTCTGAGCGATTATTCCTGTCTCATAAATGATAACAATTCTCAGCATATAAAGAATCAATCTACAAAATCAGGGAAAGCAAGATTAAAAAAATCTTACTTTGTCCTATTGATGACCAACTGCTCCAAGTTAATGCACTGCTCCAAAGAAAATTTGACCAGCTTCAAGAAATATTCAGCATGTGGGGAACTAGCAATGTATCTGTTAACAGCTTCATCTCCAACTGCAGATCAAGGAAAATTGTACTTGCAATGGCACAACTAAGTGGAATAAAAGGGGTACAGTGGAAAAACAAAAAATAAAAGAAACAAGAGAACTGACCATGATAGACATTTAGGGTCAAAGCTCGGACTGCAATACGAATCATTCCTTCCTCATGGAAAGCAAAACGTATGGCCTCAACATAAAGTGGGAAAGAAATGACTTCATCCTAATACACAGCAACAAAATAATGGAATAGAATGCACAAAAGTACAGACAAAATAGAAACCAGGAAGATACATGAATACACCAGACAGACATAGATTATAGATACATTCACTACACAAACAGAGTTTCAAAAACTTATTTGTCCAAAAGTTTACCAAGAAAAATCTTCATGGTAGCATTTTCTAAAGTCAATAAGATAATATGGCGAGCACTCAAATGCTTTAGAGATTAGACTGGAGAGAATGCTATGCTTACAGAATTTTAAAAATTATTACTCCTCCCTCTATTTGAATATTCTATTTTGGCTTAGACACAAATATTTAGAAGAGCATATCACCACATGTAAGGCTACCACCTTACCCTTATTAATGAAAGGGGTTCATAAGAGGATTCATGTTAGTGGGATTTATATTCCTTAAAATAAAGGGGGACTCATTGAATGAGATTTACTTTAGGAAACAGGACATTCATTTTTCTACATCCTAAATTAGACAAGTTGATAGTAAATCCCCAGCTTTAAACAAGAAACACTACATTTTAGTAATCCAAGCGAGTTAGCATATAGTAATAAAGGAATATTCAACAGAGAAAGTAGCATCGAGCTAGAACTAGAGATCTATTATAATATCCAGATACAATAGAAAACAGAACAGAAAAGCTTACAAAATGAACTTACATTCCGAGTCTTAACAAGCAACGAAATTGTATTCTTGTTCAACTTTCCACTTATTGCCCTTGCATAGAAGACAACAATATTATTAAAGACATCATTAGGTAGCATACACATAGTAACACAATCACATAAAAAATTTGATTAAGATACAGATAAAAAAAAATGATTCATGCAATAAGACAAAAAGGTCATACAAACTAACCTTAAAAAAGAAATGTAGTAAGACAATAGCTCTTCATTGTGGAAGTCAAAGGCATAAGTTATAAGGAAGTTAATATGTTCATTACTAAACATATAGTCTGCAAAATTTACCAAATAAATAGTATGAGCGAGTCTGAAATAGGGACCATGGAGGGGTAAGTTTCCCTCAAAAGAGAACAACCTTGCGATAAATGACAACTAACTTACATATAGAATGTTCACTTTTTAGTTAAGTTTGGATCATGATACTCATTGTCTGCAATAACTGGAGAGCAACAATTAGAGGTCTACAAACTTTTAATATACGTACAAACTCCCCCATGACCTGCTTCTCCATGAAAAACCTGAAGAACCAACAATGCCATATCAATAGCTCAAGTAAAGTATTACAAAATATTTCATCAATAATTTAAAAGGAATTCAAATCTTTACTCGAAAAAGGCTGGGTCATGCTGGTCACCGTAAGTTATTAGTTCTGCAATTGATCTCAGTGCCTCAATTACAAAGTCCTTGAAGTTACAATGTTATGCCACAAAATCAGAAGCAGAATAGGACTTAAACAAATATAAAGGGGAGTAAAAGAAAAACAGTCATTAAGAGTAAGAAGAAACGGTAGTCACCTTGTTAACATCATTAACAATTTGAACCCTCATCAATTGCTCAGTAAGATATCTATTGAACAGCAAACAAATAAATAATTTACAGATGTAAATAATCAACTGAAAAGATATGCATTATGGAGTATTTAATCTAATATAGATGTGAAAAATAGTGGAATTGGAATTAGGTTCTTGATTAAGCATTACAAAGCATCAGTGCCCAGAAAAAAGCAGTAGCATTGTAGCAACTCCCAACTCCCAGGAGCTGTCACAATAATCCAGAATGAAAATGTTCCAAATTTATTCTATAATCACCTATAGTTGCTCAGCTATGTAATCCACTTCTATACATTCATGAGGAGTCCTTTATCACCTAAATTCTTCAGAAATTTGAAGGAAAAAGCACCTATGCTATACTGTTAATGTTATGCAATTATCTGTCCATGCCTCCACATGAACTTTTTCAGTACTGTCTTCTATTATTTTTCATTAATTCAACATTGCAACCAAATGACATGATATAACTTTCTTGACAAATTGCTCCCAAAATTAAACAAATGATATAGATTCCAGAAAAGGAAAAGGCATGGGATGCTAGCATGCACCAAATGCAAGTAACACAATATTAAATTATTTAAAACATTGCAGTCTCAGGTTATTACTCCAACTCCAAAGCACATTAAATACCAAAAGAGAGTCATATAAACAATGGGCCATAAATTAATCACCTGCATCCTAACATGTCCAGTTAAAGATTCCAACTCGAATTCAGATAAATGGAACAATATCTAAATGTTAAGGGTAACCTATCACAAGTAAAAAACTTCTGTAGATGACTTAAAAGGGCAATACAATCAGAACGCACGGTGCAATACCTCTGTCGAGAAGAAAAACTACAACCAATCGTAGGTAGTTGTTGGGCATTAAACCATCAATTATTATGCTCTACAAACGAAAACAGTTCCTTACTTCAACCCCATTGCCTTATTATTACTTGCTTCACCGTTTACTAAAAAGCTTGACAACGAGATCACAAACTCATGTTTAACAATAAATAAATGACATGCAATTACAGTTACATATTCAATTGTTATCTTATAGTGAATACCTTTACTAATCTTCAGTTCGAAGAAACGGGAAACCCTACAGTACCCCAAAAAGGAGAAAAAATTGTGCATAAAATCAACGAAATAGTAAATAGAAAGCTTGAAAGGCTGACTACCTGAGTTCATCCAAAGAGAAACGATCTCTGGATCTCCAGAAGGAAAACCACATGGCCTTCAGACTTTCAAAATCACGCCAACTTTAAATCATTCATACTCTATCTAATCCGATACATTCAATAAACAACAACAATAACAACCAAATATATTTATTCAAATTACATAATTTATGGTTTACTAAGGAGAGAACATCAAATCGATGACGAAAAGATATAGCGGTAACAGCAATTCTTAACCCATTATGAAGGAGCAAGACCAGTAACAGATACACGTGTCGATAGATTTAATCACTTGCAGATACAACTGGTGGCTGGTTGCAGAATCTTGGTTTGTTCAATGGAAGAGATGGCGGAGGCCGGAGACTGACGGAGGAAGGCCGGAGAGGTCTTTACGGGTTCAAAAGCCTGGGGGTTTGTACAAGAAGAAGAAGACGGCATCTCTGAGTAAGAAAGGACGTGTAATTGTGTAAGCTTAAAAATGATACGTTTTTTTTTTTTTCATTTTTCTTTTTGAATCAAAGGGCATAAGCATAAACTGATAATAAAATAAATGAAAATTGGCCAATTTAGTATCTCATTTTTTTTTTTTTTTTGGCATTTTGGCGTCCCCTTCTTTAAAAGTTATATGTATACTATATTTTCAACTTTATTAGTCAATTTGATATTTTTTTATAAATTTACTGTAATCTATTGAAATAAATGCATTTTTGTTTCTCCTATTTTTCATTTTTTTTCATCTTCTTTGATCGCAATTCTGCAACTCGACAATCCGTACCGTTTTGTTTTGTTTCATTTCTTTTCTTTTCTTTTCTTTCTCTTTCTCTTTTTTCTTCTTTTTTTTTTTTCTTCTTCCTTCTCTATTCTTTCTTTCTTCTTACTTGGTCAGTACTGTGTAAATGGCAACCATCTACAATTTAATAAATGTTATTTCTAAACAACTTTCCTAGTATAAATGGCAGCTATCATATATTTGAAGTTACCAATACATCCCTACCATCATCTACCCCCTATATGCACTATCTCATGCCTTATCTAGCCCAAAAAATCGTTCAATGTGGCCAGATCGTCATTTACCCGCCACCACTCTACTCCATTATTTGTTTATTTTTAACCCTTCTAATGGCCAAAATACATCTACCCAAGCACCTCATTTACTTCTTCTAGTAGAGAACACATCCTTCCCAAATCCTGTCGAACCGAAAACTCAGCCCAAAAAAAAAAATTCCAATCAAGTTGGCTAAAAGGATGAACATGGAAATTTTTTTTCAGGTAACCCATTTTTGGGCCAAATTGCTGCAACCCAACACACACAATACCTCCACACACACATGAGAACATTCCTTACCTCCCTCTTCCATTTTGGATGCTAATTTGAAACCGTCACTTTGGCAAAAAATGGGTCTCCCATTTTAGCTTCAATTAATGTCCATTAAGCTAGGTCAAAGCTCTAAACAACATTTCCTCATGTCCTACAATGATTCCCCAACATACCTAAGCTTTATCCATCAAATCTAAAATCAAATTGAAGATCACAAAATTTGCTCTACCGCACCATCTTCTCAAATTCAAACAATTTGGGTCATTTTGGACCAAACCAACACTCAATACATGTTACACCACTGCCACAAACAATACCCAACCATCCTTTAAAAAAAAAAATAAAATGACGTGAATAGTGCCATTTTTTACTCTTGTTTAATTCTTTGCTATCAACCCTATTTCTTCTATTCCTTTTGCCACTACACTCCCTACTTTATGGGCTAATAATCCATCAAACCAATCTTAGAAATTACCAACTGGTTTAACCAATTTGACTACTATTTTTTTCAGACTTTTGCCCAAAATCCTAATTTTGGTCAAAATACTCAATTGGTCATGATATCTATATCTACGCAACTCAGAAAAATTATGGCATGCCTAGTACTCTTACTACAAATCATAGTGTCACTTTTCAAGAAGTAAGCCCTATTGGAACACAATTGAGACAATTGGCGTTTTGACTTCTACACAGTTTGGAGATGCTTTAGGTGTGTCTATTACTTCTCATTGACACATGGTGATGTTTTTGACAAGAGGGCCCCGCTTGGTGCTTCAAATTCTCCAGCCACCAGATCTCACATCA
>SRSM01000072.1:0-35373 GCA_019593545.1 Apocynum venetum | reverse complement strand
TCCGTTCGGATTTGATTGTCCACTTTTGACTTTGGATAAAATTAAGAAAGATCATTGACTTTAATTAACTTACAATAAGCTTTGACATAAGTATAATGGATTGTGAGACCCATGAGTTAGTGAAATGTCAATTCCCTTAAATTAAGGTGTTGAGTGGTAGGGATCATGAATTACTTTGATATAAATATCTTAAATTAAAAGATTATTAAATGAACTTTAGATAAAAAATATGTTTATTTTAAGGAAAATGAATATTCAATTCTGAATAAACTAAAATAGAAGTGTAGACATTCATTCCAAATGGAGTAGTCTCTTTACCTTATAAGTTTGACAGACAATGCTTGACCCCACAATCAAAGCATTTGACTGCCTCACCACAATTGCCCCATAAAAAATAGGAGATTTTTGGAAATCAGCCACCTTTGTAGAAAGGCATTTTCATTACTTGCTCGCTTTAGAACCCCAAGACCTATATATTTTGATGCATTGAAATTCTCAGTCCAAACCCAAAAGGGAAAGAACTTTACGATTTCCTTTCCCAAATCACTCAACTCTCTTATATCTAAAGGAATGATGAAACCATATTGCTCCCAACTCGCTCTGACACTCGTTTTTCAATGTTCTAGCTAAACCAATAATTGATAAATAAGGAGGAACGAGGTTCTTTGGGTCAGCAAAATCTCTTCTAACTCTACTTCTTTTCAATAGAGATTGAAGATTGAATTGGCCACATCTAAAACCTTGATAACAGTAACATCTTATGGGAATTTGTCAAACTTTTAGATTGAAATGGACTCCTCATTCCTTTTGAGGGCACTCATGGAGCTCGACTCGATGAGGGAATGATTTTGAATGCCCTTTCTCTTCCCCGTATCCTTAGCAAGAGATTTAGTAGCAAGTATAGTCTCTTCAAGCTTGTGAACCACAACTTGATGCAAGAATTGATAAACTTCCCCATTAGTAACCTCACTAGATCTTAGGCCAACGAAACCTCATCATAGGGTCCTTTGCGACCTCTCGAGAACAAGACCCAAACCATTATCGCCGGAACAATGCTTCCAAGAAAAAAATTTGTCTCACTTTAACCATGTTTTACTCAAAGACACTTCACACTAAACCTAAACCCTAGAACCCTTCTCAAAAGAAAAAAGTTTGGTTATTAATAATTTTTTTTAATAAGAAGACTATAACCATGTCAAAGTGCATATTTAGTAAATTTTGTTAGAATTGTCTCTTTTAGAAATTTAATGTGGCCCACATTATTTGATTTTTATTCAATTATTAAAAATATCTAAATAGATATTTGATCAAATCCTTAATTGATTCTAGAATATTTCAATTAAGATTTGATTGAATTCTAATTGGTTTTGTGAGTTATTCAATTCCTATTAGATAGTCAAATCTTAATTGGTTTTGCAATCCAATTAAATGTCTAATTTCCTTAATGGAAGGAAATCTTATTTCGTATGAATTTAATAATTGTACTTTAGGGTGCCTAACCCCGCCCACACCCATATATATATATTATATATAATATATCTCTGTGACGATCATCAGTCACACCATTGGAGTAGGCATAGGCTAGAAGTTCTTTCAAATTAAAATTTTCTTTCTTGTGTCATTAAATTGGAAAAACTTTGGTAACAAAATCAAAAGCTGGACAAAAATGGGCAATTATTGTACTGATCAATTATGGTTGAAGGTATGATATTCTAATTTAGTTTTTCCATTGCGTAGTATATTATGTGTTTTTTAACATATGGTATTAGAATCAGCCTTTAGCTGAATTGATTCAGTAATTTGATGCAACCCGTTCTGCCTTTGTTTTATGCTAATGCCTTGCAATGATATTATGACCGGTGTGGCTTGTGCTTAGAAGATATTATTTTGTTTACATATGTCTCCAACGTAAACGTATATGTCATATAAGTTTAGGCACTGGTTGATCAGATTTTTTTCGTCTCATCATCATTAATCCATCATTCTTATCTCTAAAGATTACATGTGCTATTTTTATTTTTATTTATTTTAAAATTTTGTTTATTCATCATGCCAATATGTATGTTTTCAACATTAGCATGCCTTTGTTTATTAATTGCACTTGAAGTCCGTGCTGCACTCTTTAGATATAAGGCTTTTTACTATGTTGGTGTTTCATTTCAATTCAAAATCGTGGCATATATGTGAGGTTGTTAATTGCTATAAGCAATCAACCATGCATGTGATGAATATCTTTTTTTTTACTTTACATATATGATTTTAAATATATGTTATAGTATTATATTTTATTTGTATATTCAAAATATTTCTGATCATATTAGATAAATTATCATAATATATTTTAGGGCAATTGATTTTATCTTTTATGCCCAATTTTGAAATAGTTATATTTTTTGTTTATGACTAATTGATTTCAATATTTAAATGTCATTTTATTTGTTTATATATCATGTACTTAGGAATAGCCACAACATCCTAAGTATATGATATGTAAAATAATGTTTTAATGATATTAAGTTAAGTGATTAATTTAGATATGATTATCTCATTAAAATAATAACCGGTCATATAGGGGGGGTAATTATTTTGATGAGATTAATTCGATTAGATAAAGATAGTAAAACTTTATTTGAAAATTTTTCCTATGCTTACATGTATTGATTATTCTTGTTATTTGGTTTACTAGTTTTATAAGATAAATTAAATTCTATGCATGGATTGCAACCTCTACCCACAAGAAGGTTATATTTACTTTGATAGTCATATGTTTCATAAATTGATTTTGTTTGTTCATATTTTTGCAGCTTTTCTTACTGCATTATTTAATGAACATGTTTGCATTCCAATGCTATATGGTGAAAACTATTTGGATTGGAAGGATAAGACCCTTCTAACTTTAGATTGTTCTGCACTAATGTCAAAGCTTACATGAGACAATTGATGATCAATTTGTAAGTTATGACAAACATTGGCTAGCACCCTAATGAAAGGCTCTCAAGTATGATTTTTAATAGGAGTAAATATGTGCATCATCACATTATGAATATGAGAGATATACCTTATCACACATTATTAAAATGAGAGATATCCTGCTAAACTTAAATCCCTTGAAGTGAGATCTTTGAGTGTGCCGTTTTATCCTCAACTCTCTTCTTATGGAATATGGTCCATTCAAAATATCCTACAACACACATAATAATAAATGTTCTATTAATGAACTCTTGATCACGTGTATTGAAGAGGAATGGAGGTTGAAACATGAGGCACCCGGAATATTATTTGGTGACTCGTGATAAAAAAAAATGTAAAGAAGGCAAGCATGTTCCTATAAAGAAGAAAGACTTAAAAATATTTGTCTTTTCTACAAGAAAAAGAAAAAGAGACATTGGAAAAAAGATTGCCTAAAATACAAAAGTGGCTCGAAAAGAAAGATAATCTCATTTGTATATGTTATGAATCTAATTTTATTGAAGTTTCTGTTAATACTTGGTAGATTGATTCTGGTTCTACAATTTACATTGCCAAAACAATGCAGGGCTTTCTAACTCTAAGGAAGCCAATGGGAAGTGAACAAGACATCTATTCTGACAACAAAATGTGTTCACATGTTGAAGGCGTGAGGACTTATAGACTTATTTTAAATAATGTTTTTCAATTAGATCTTGAAAACATTTTTTATGTTCCATCATTTTCTAGAAATTTAGTTTATGTTTCAAATTATCAACTATTGAATATTGTTTTAATTTTAGCAATTCTATTGTTAAACTTTTGAAAAAAAATAAAGTTGTTGGTTTTGGAATTTTGGATGGTAATTTATTTAAATTCAAGCTAGATCCCACATTGAATGCAATGTCTTGACTTCACATGATGATAAAATTGGTACTAAACGTTGTATTATCAATGAGAACTCATCAAGTCTTTGGCACAAAATATGGATCATATCTCATTGAAATAATTAAATGTTAGTTAATGATGAAGTTTTATCAACTCTTGATTTTTCTAACTTTGGAACTTGTATAGACTACATTAAAGGAAAGCAAACTAACAAGTGCACTAAAGTGCCAAAAGAAGTTCTCAATTACTTGAGATCATACACATATATTTGTGGATCATTTTCTACCTCTTGCTTGAATGGTGAGAGATATTTTATCTCATTTATTGATGACTATTCAAGAAATATGTATATCTATTTTTTGTTTGAAAAATCAAAAGCACTTAATGTTTTAAAGTCTTCAAATAGAAGTAGATAAACAAAAAGAGAATTCATATCAAAATCGTGAGATCTAATAAGGATAGAGAATATTATGGAAGATACACAGATAAGGGACAAGCTAAATGCCCATTTGCTGAGTTTCTTAAATTGATGGTATTATTGACCAATATACTATGCTTGGAACACCACAACACAAAATGGTATGGCAAAAATAAGGAATTGTATTTTAATGGACATGGTAAGAAATATGATTAGGAGATCAATATTACATCTCTCCTTATGGAGTGAAGCCTTAAAAACTGTTATGTATATTTTAAATAGGGTTTCATCTAAGGTTATCCTTGAGACACCTTTTGAATTATGGAATGGTTGAAACCTAATTTAAAATATTTACACATTTGGGGATATCAAACTGAAGTAAAGGTTTACAACCCACAACTAAGAAAGTTGGATGAACGTATAAATAAACAGTTATTATAGGTTATGCAATTAACTCAAAGGATACATATTTTATTGTCTTTCTCATACTCCTAGATTGTTGAAACTAGAAATGCTAAGTTTCTTGAGGATTATGAAGTGAGAATGGTTTGACTCAAAATGTGAAACTTGAAGAAGTAAGGGAATTTCCTGTAATACCCTTACATAGAAATAATTCAAATGCTCAATATAATTCTTTTGAATTGGTGAAGAACACAAGTACCACCGCTTGAAGAGCCACATAAAAATCACATATTTTAAATGAACCTATTACTGAAGGAATTCCTGAACTAGTGGGAGTAAGAAGATTCACAAGGATTAGAAAACAAATAATTTATAGTGACTATATTGTATATCTTCAAGAGTCTGACTATGATATTGGAATAGATGATCCATGCTCATTTTCACAAGTTGTGAGTGGAGAAAATTTCTCATTTTGGTTTGATGCTATGAAAGATGAGATGGAATCCATGGCTAAAAATAAAGTTTGGGATCTCATTGAATTGCCAAAAGAGTCTCTATTGTAGGATCCAAATGTGTTTTCAAAACTAAAAAACTAATATGACAATATTGAACGATAAAAAAGTCAAACTTGTAGTTATGAGTTTCACTCAAAAAGAAGATATTGATTACCATGAAACCTTCTCTCCTATTTCAAAGAAGGATTCGTTAAGAATAATCATGACATTAGTAGCTCATTTTGATTTAGAGTTACATCAAATGAATGCGAAACAACATTTCTAAATGGGGATCTTGAATAGGAGGTATATATGTGTCAACTTGAGGGATTTTTTGATAAAGAGAATACCACCTAGTTTGCAAGTTAAAGAAATATATTTATAGACTAACAAGCTTCTTGCCAATGGTATATTAAGTTTCATAACATTGTTTTTCTCATTTTGTTTTACAAAGAACATCGTTGATCAATGTATTACCTTAAGATAATTGGGAGTAAATATATTTTCTTAGTTCTATATGTGGATGATATTCTACTTGCAAGTAATTATTTGAGGTTATTACATGAAACTAAGCATTTTTTTACCCAAAATTTTGATATGAAGGATATGAATGAAGTCTCTTATGTCATTGACATAGAGATTTACAGAGATATATCACAAATATTACTCGAACTATCTCAAAAGGCCTACATTGAAAATTTTGTAAGGATTTGGGATGAAGACTGGTCACCAATAACAACACCTATTACTAAATGTGACAAATTCACATTAAAGAAATGTCCACAAAATGCATTGGAGCAAGAGCAAATGAGAAGTATTCCTTATGCTTCTCTTGTTGGAAGCCTTATGTATGCGAATGTTTGTACTAGAAATGATACTGCATTTGCAGTAGGATGCTTGACAGATATCAAAGTAACCCAGGTATGAATTATTGAGAGTTGGTAAAAGGTTTTGAAATATTTTCAAGAAACTAAGGATTTCAAACTAACATACAAGTATTATGATTAGTTGGAAGTAGTTGGATATTCAGATTTCAAATTTGGTGGATGCAAAAATACTAGTAAATCTACTTTATAATACATTTTCCTTCTTTTTGGAGGAGCGTGTCTTGGAAAAGTGTTGAGCAAACCATTATTGCAACATCCACAATTAAAGTTGAGTTTATAGCTTGTTATGAAGCTACATCACAGGCATTGTGGTTGAAGAATTTTATTTCTAGCCTTAAGATTGTTGATTCTATATCAAGACCATTGCAGATTTTTTGTGATAACTCATCTATTGTATTCTTTTCTAAGAATAATAGAGTGGATGCCAAAGCAAACACATCAACATAAAATATTTGATGGTTATATACACAAGATGTTTATCTTGATATAGGCACTACTTTGATGATCACTGATCCTATGACTAAAGAATTACACTGCTAATATTTTTCAATATCATGTAGTGCATATGGGGTTTATAAGCGCGCTTTAAAGTTGTTCTTATGCTCTAATTGATTTTGTCTAGACATTGTTCTTTATTTTGTTTACATGAGTATGCACATTTGTTTTCATGTAATAATATGTGATTATTGGATCACATATACTTGGACCCTAATGACTTATTTTAAGTGATTTATAAAGTTTAATGCTTAATTAGAATCTAATTTTACAATGTAATATATGGAAGGAAGTGTTTTGTTGATAATACAACTGTCATGAATCATGTATTAATATGTTCTAATTAAGTAATTGTTACATGACAAACATTTTGTTTAAATGACAATAAATATTATGGCCATAATTATTTTTGTCACTTATAAAGTTGTTTGGCTATTGAATATGGGTCAAGGGTAGAATGTTAGAATTATCTCTTTTAGAGATTTAATGTGATAAACATTATTTGATTAATTAAATTGAAAATATCTAATTAGATATTTGATCAAATCCTAAATTGATTTTAGAATGTTTTAATTAAATATTTGGTTGAATTCTAATTAGTTTTGTGACTAATATTAACTAGTCAAATCTTAATTGACTTTGTAATCCAATTAAATGTCTAAAAGAAATCATATTTCATACGAATTTATATATAGTGTATGTATGCGTGCATTTGTGACGATCATCAAGTAAACATAGATTAGAAGTCTCTCAATAGTTCATTAAATTGAAAAATTTTAATGACAAAATAAAAATTATAATAAATAAGTAATTATTATACTTATCAATTACGATGGAATATATGATCTTCTAATTTTTTTTTTTTTGTTAGAATGTTTTTTAACAAATTTGTCTCTATAGCAGTTTTCAACTAAAAAACTGTGTAAAGAGGTTGAGAAAGAAACAGGATTGACCCAATATTTTACTCCATTCTTCCTATCTTTGCATTTTGGTGCCCTCTAATCATATGGTTCTAGTAGACTCTGCACTTATCCCTATACGAGCAAACCATAAAGGATATATGGGGATCAAAATTCTTCTAGTTAATTGTGGGACTTTTTTATATATGAAAAGCCGTGATGGTGCGTGAATTTAAGGTTGGTGTTCTCAAGGCATATGATAAAAATCATTTCAAGATTTGAAGACTCTCCACTCATACGAGACATGGATGCCAATGGGGTTTCTAGTAAGTCCTATTATCAATCATTGAGGCCAATTATGAGTTTGCTTTGTTTTTTTTTCTCAAGCCTAACATGTGAGGCACTTATACTATGGGGAAAAGAGAAGTTTTGGAGAAAACGATGGGAACTTGATTGACTAGGATTTATTCACCAAAAAAAAAAAAAAGGTAGATTGCCTAGGATTTGCTAAATAGTTAATAGTAACATTAGGAGAAATCGAAATTCAGCCAAACAATATACAATGGGACAAACCTGCCCATCTTGGACAAGATGTGAGCAAGAGAATTATCAGTCCTACCCTGACTAAAATAAATGGAATAAAACTTGGTACTGCTTAATAAAATAGGAAAAAGTATCGTAGACATTTTAATTATCCAAAGCTTTCCTTAATAATAATGATAAAAAATATCAAAATACGTATTAAAATTAGAAATTGAACAATTGAAATAAAACATTCCAATTATATTTCTCTTTCCTTTCTCCAAGAGAACAAAATACAAGAACATTAATTTTGTTAAAAAAATACTTATATTTTCCTCAAAAAGATTTTATTAATGCACCACTTTACAATTATATGTCATTTACAAGTACAACCCCAAACAAGACTTAATCAGGATAGTGAAAAATCCATCCCAAAGCCTAGGAATTCTCTTTCTTGAGAACCAAAAGTATCCTTAGAGAAAGACTTTCTGGAATGAAAACATATCACTGCCAGCTTTATAAATATGAAGTTATACAATTACATACAAACTGCTCATAGCAACATATGGCCATAGCCTCAGGACTCATTGCCTGCTTCAAGAAGGGCTTCCCTATTATCTCCTCTTCCCCAAGCTCTCTCTTTCCAGATTCTCTCAACTTCCTCAAATGACAAACCCTTGGTTTCCGGCACGAAAACAATCACAAATGCAAATGCAAGAACTGCTATCCCAGCTACTATGAGGAAAGTTGGACCTGTGCCTATAGCATCAGCAATAGAAAGAAAAGTTTGTGCTACTATAAGATTTGATATCCAGTTCACAGTGGCAGACATGCCTCCACATACTCCACGGTATGATTCTGGATATATTTCTGAGTTCACTGTCCATGGCACAATCCCCATTCCAGGAGAAAAGAAACATATGTAGAGGGCTAAGCCTGCAACAGCAAGCCAGCCATAGATCCCATTTGAAGAATCTGACGGTTGTAATAAAAATGCAGCACCAAGCAAATAAGAGATATGATCACTCCTGATAAGCTACTAAGGGCTAACTTCCGACGACCAAAACGATCAATAACGTAAATTCCAACAGTTGTACCCATAGCATTGATCCCTGCTACAACAAGGGATATAAGAAGTGCCAATTGGTTGGAACGGAAACCAGCCATCTGCACAATTGTAGGGCTGTAGTACATAACTGTATTGATACCTGTAAACTGCTGGAATGCCTGCATATATAAATATTGAAATCACGTCAATGGTATTAAGTAATTCATGAAAATGTGAAGAAAAGGAGCTGCACCAACTGTCCTAAGAATAGGGAATTAAAGATACAAAAGTGCGAAAACCTGATCACCAGGAGACAATCCTGAGATGATGTCAATTCCGAGAAGACCTTCAGAATAATTACAGTTCAGTACTTCCTAGTACTCCAAATCAAAGATTCTTTTAATATACTTATCTATTTGACCATATTGAAATTTACTCCAAATGTAGACTCCTGGAAACAATTTAAATGGCTTTTTCACCAAAACAAAATATGGAGGACTAGCACAATACAACTCTTCTTTGAAGGAAGAGAATAACATACTAGATAGAAGAAAAGGTATTAAATGGAAAGGTAACAAGCTAGTATAAGAAACGTTTATTTACTAAACTTGCCACCAGAGAGGGAGAAAAAGGAAAGTTTTTAAGGAAAATTGTAATAAAGATACAGAAGGATGAGAAGAAACACTAATAAACTCTACAAAGAAAACTAAGATTCCCAGGAACACCAGAATTTTACCTGAAGTCCAGCTCCTGCAAGAAATGCAAGTCTGACTTCTTTAGTTTTAAATACATCCCAGTATCTGACATTATTCTTTCTCTGGCGTTCTTCCTCCAATGCAGTGGCAAGCTGATCAATTTCCTCCTCTAAACGGTAAGGATCATAGATCTTTGAAAGCACAGCAGCAGCTTCAGATTTGTCCTTCTGACATTAATTAGTTCTGATAGAGTGAGAACAGAGAATAATGGAAAGGTATGTGGGGGAAAAAAGCACACTCATTGTAGAGAGAGCACCTTAAGGTAAAGCCAACGAGGAGATTCAGGCATAAATAACATAAGGAAAAACTGCAGGACAGCTGGCACAGCAGAAACTCCAAGCATCCATCTCCATGTTCCAGGAACCTGTTCAAACATTCAAATGGCATAAAACTTCACAAACTCATGAGAAAAGATGGTAGAAAATGGAAATCTACGAGCCTTAGAAAACATAGTCAAAGTAAGGGAAAAAGAAAGAAAGCAATTTGAAAAACTAATTTTTCATGACTACTGAAGAACTAATGGTAGATATCATTTTCTCTTTTCCCCTCTTGTCATACTTCCTTCATCACAATTTGAAGAAATCACTTTCTTTAGACTGTCCCCCCAGACAAGCTTTGCTGTATATTCTCTATACCTTCTTAAAGAAGATGCTTCATTGAATATAGGAGGAAAAATATGTTTTCCAAGTTATCCATAAATCTAAATCTGGGAACACAAACTCCATATTTTTCTTGTTTGTTCTACAATGTAAACATTTATTTTAAAGTCTTCTTCATTATTGGGCTCCCCAAATAAATATGCACACACAAACCAACAGAAGAAAGGGAAAAAACCCCTTAAATGAAGACATTCAACTTGGAACCAGGAAAAGTAAGTTTTTGATGCCATATATTTTATGAGGAAAGTATCTTTGCACCCACCAAAGGCAACAAGAATGTGACATGAAATAATTTAAATCCCAGTCTTATCTGAAACAATAGAATGGAAGTATCATTGAGTTTCAATATATTCTGGTTTGTCAAGTAGTCACATCCAGAGCATTCCCACTCAAATTTTTTAAAGCTCTAGGAATGAAATAATAAAGTTTCTTGAAAGAGCACATAGGTGTCAGTTCAACCATGATATGGCAGGTACTGTACCATAGATATCTGAACTTCCACTAGTAACAAGTTTTGTACTTCCAAAATCAGGAACAATTTCCTATCAATTTAGCTTGCGTTTCTAATGAAATATAAATGTGAAACAACTGAAACATCACATAATATCAGCTACAATGAGAAATTTACACTTCAAAAACCGTTGAGAAGAACTAGGAAATATCACAGATATCAGGCACAACAAACAATGACTGACAGTTGTGGCAATTGCTAAAAGAAAAACCTTACTTTTAGTTATCTCTGGATTCAAATTGTTAGATGTTACAATTTGCTAAAAGTATTAGCAGTCTTGGTAGAACAGGCAATGGTTTTTCTTTTCCATCCCTCACTTGTATTCCCCCACCCCGTCAGCCCTTTAGGTTACCTTTTATACATGATAGTCTGTTATGGATTCATGAAGTATTTGTTTAGCTGTAAGATGGTATATACTGAACAAGAAATACAAGGGTAAAAGAAAAGCCTGATTCTCTTCCTTAGATTCCTTAATAAAAAAAAAATTAAATAAATCAAGTCCATGAATTCACTTTAAGCTCTTCAATTTTAAAGCCAATAGCTCTTGGAAAATAAGCAGTAGAAAATTTAAATGTAACAGTGGAAACACATCAGGTAATTTATCCTCAGTAAAGGTAAAGTTTATAACCATTGGAGTACATGGTGAAAGGCATATGCAGGAATCTACATTGTCAAAACCTAGCAGACTAAACACTTTGCAATTCTATCTCTGAAGGTTTTAAAATCTAAAGTGCATGGTTCTAACAATTCTTAAGTTCTCAAAAACATTCATAAGCATGACTAACAAATTCAACTTCATAAGGCGTTCTATTTTCGCTTTCCAAGCGAACTTATCTTGGAAAAAAAAGGCCTCACCTAACCTCATGTACTATCAGTAGCGCAACCAGTTTCCCCAAGCTAACATCCGTCATATATACAATACTAAACCTTTGCTCAACTAAAGAAAACAAAATGAGCTACAAAAATATGAAGATAAGTAAAGCAAACAAAAGCTAACCTCAGTGAAGGCAAGATTCACAAGGTAGGAAAGAAATTGTCCACTGGTAATCATGAGCACATTTGTACTCACAAGGCCTCCCCTAATTTCTGATGGTGACACTTCAGCAATATACACTGGAGCAGTGACAGAGGCCACACCCACACCCAGGCCCACTAGCAATCTCCCGAATATCAGAATATATGGGTCTGGAGCTGCAGCCATGGCAATGGATCCAAGTGCAAATATAGCATCAGCAAAAAGAGTGGCCTTCTTCCGCCCATATGCATCATTAAACCAGCCTCCAGCTGCAGCACCAATCACTGCACCAACCAAAGCCATGCTAACAATTGTTTCCTAAAAGATTGGAAAAAGAGAACAAAATTTTATTAAAACTAGCTACCAAGAAGATATTTGTGTTTGTGTTCAGCAGACGTACAATAAAGACAATGAAGAACAACATGCAAAATTTGAGGCCTAAAATCTGAAGCAGTTTTGTTATACCTTTTTGGAGACACATTCCAAACATCTGGAAAAGAGTAAATTTCCCTTCCTTATTAGGTGACATAGAATGAAATATAGACTTCCCAACATAAATGCCAACCCAGGCTGACATTTTTATGTACATCAATCACAGATAATGTCAGTCCTAAATGAACATCAGAATTGACAATCTTCCTCTATTCTGGCTCCCATAAACAATATAGATTTTGGATTGCCATAACATGGCTATCAGCTCAAATCATTTCTCTATTCCCACTCCCTTGTTGCCAATCAACACAGATACAATTAACATGTCAGTTTTGTATACTCCAACGAATGCAGTGACTAAAGAAAGCTTACCTGTAGAAAACTACTTTGATCAACTTGCTTAAATTCATCTCTAATGTACAGAAGAGCTCCCGATATTACCCCTGCAAGAGAACACAAAATGATAGACAAACACATAATTTCACAACAAATTTCAGAAAGAATGGAAGAGCAGGAGCCCCAAATGTATGCTCATGATATTTCATAGACAAATCTTAATTAGTGTAACATACATAAAAGAATTATAAGCAGCCCCAGAGACCCACTAGAATGAAATTATAAGCAGGACACTGACAGCTTTTCAATAGCAAAAGCACTTCAAACGATCAAAAAATGAATGCATCAAATGAACTTCAAAACACAAAATGATCCCAGAAATATTTAGAGAACTATTCGATAGGGAATAAGTTCATCCACTTCACTGTCACCAAAAGATCCCAGAAAAAGTATATATTATTTGGGCATGTTAAAAATTATCTTTGAGAGGAAAAAATACTTATATGTATTCTATGTTTTCATTTGGACAGCTAAGAAGATGAATAAATTTGTATAGAGCGAAAAAAGGGAAAAAAGGAAAATCTCAAAAGAAACTATTGCCAAATAAGACCTGTATCTAATTATTAGATAAAACAGTTCATTTCACAGAGGAAAAAAAAATTGCGATGATTATACCTGTGTCATAGCCAAAGAGGAGACCACCGATACCCGCAATGACAGTTAAGCCCAAGACATAAGAGTTGCTGAAGTACGTTAACTTCCTATTTCCAGCGTCAATATAGCCTGAACTCCCCGGCACCGATACGATCGTCATTACCTTATCCAATTTTTTTCCAAATGGAGTTTCAAGATTCCGACTTTCTTGATAACCCCTCAAATTTAAGTAATTTTCTCTGATCTTTGGCAGATTCTTGCAAATGCAAGTCAAAGAAATAACCAAAAACTCAAATTCTTGAACTAAAGCAAAAAAGACACCTCCCCTGGAAAAAAAAACCCAGTTTTCTTGGAGGCTAAAATATGGGAAAAGATTAATGAAATGGAAACAAAATCCAATTTTCTTGATTTTTTTTTCTTCGTTTTTTTTAGCTGAAACTGGAAAGGAAACACAGCTGGAAGACGTCCCTTTCCCGTATATTACGATCAAATAAAAGGAAAAAAATTACAGAAGAATTGTACAGTCCTGTCATCTTGCTTGGAGCTTTGACTGCTGAAATGGAATTGACTTTTGAGATTTCATATATAAATCTCGTGCTGAAGAGTGAAGTGAAAGTTGTCATTGTTTCGCCTGAGGGTGAGTCACCTAAAAGGAGTTTTTAACCCAAATAAACTACATATTCTACCTCTATATATATATATATATTCTCAGCAGAAACTATCGATTTTGAAAATATTGTAATGTAATATTTAATATTTTAAATGTTAATTTGACATTGTTATTAATATTGTAATATTACAAATAAATACTTTAAATATTAATTAAAAATGATAAAAATTGAAAATTATGTCACAATTGTGAGTAGCGTTTTTCTTTATTAATCGAATCCTTTTTTATTTTTGGAACATTTTGAACATATTTATTTAAATTAACAAACTAATAAATATATTTATGTTAATGTTAATTTATTTATTAATATTGAAAACGTTTAATGTAATATTTAGTATTTATTTTGAAAATGTTTTTAATATTCCAATATCGCAAATAAATATTTTAAATATTAATATAAAAATGATGAAAATGAAAATACGATGAAGAAATTATATAAAATTACACTATTTAAAAAGAAAATGTTAGAAAAAAATCAATGGTAACGACCCCCACAATTATGATCATTAGATGCACCACAACTATTAAATCTAGAATATAGTGACGACCCTCACTTAGGAAGTATATAATGACGATGGCCCAACGTCACTAAAACGAGGACTCGTAAATCATATATCTCTAGAGGGCATATGAGTCGAACGACTCCGGCACAATGTACCGTAAGAAGGTTGGGAATTCGAGGAAGGGCCAACCCCAACACTTTGGATTGTGTCACATGTGGAGTTTAAAGTGAAGATGGTCCAATATCACTATAATGAGCAACTGGATGTTGCGCATTTGTGAAGTGTCTGTTAGTAGAACGCCTCCGACATAATATACTCTCAGATAGATGGAGTTTCATAATCTAGTATTTTGAATCTTTGACAATATTAGGACATGTCGTAGATAAAATGGCCTCAGAAGTATGTTGTGAGCAAGAACTGACAATCTACATTGAGCAATGAAAGGTCTTCAATTCTCAAAAGGTCTATTTGCACAGCTTCTCCGACATCTAATTCCAACATATTACATGGGATCAATAACAATACGAGCAATATCGTTTTGGCATAGACGACACTACAAAAATGAATGTCTTCTCAACCTTCTAAATTTGCCTTGAATATCCTTCAACCATTTAAGCACATTCGCAAGCGGACTATTTGCATTGCGGTTTTCCCTCAATACATCATTGATCTCCCAATATGATTGGTGCATCACCCCAACTGCAAAAATATAGAAAAACAAACAAATTAGTTTAAAATTTTTTTAAATGTTAAATAAATAATTAATAAGTAAATAAATACGAACCAAGTCCTCTATTATAGTTGTGTGTCCCTCAAATCAAGTTGCATTAGTACTGGGATCAATAACTTCAAGTGGCCGCAATGTTTGGCGTACCATGTAGTATAATCAAGAAAATGATCGATGTACATTTGGTAGGTCATGGTTGGCAACTACCTGATTTTGTTTTGAAATCCTTAAAGCAACATAGTTTGAATGCTCCGCAACCCAATTTTTACCAATTATTGCACGGTATTCACGATGCAGGGTTGACAGTGTGTTACGATGTGAAGGTATTATCTGAAACTCATGAAACTGTTGATGCACACGATTTGGGAGGTGCATCTCAATGACATAAAAAAATATCAACGGTACTTTAGCCCTCCAAATATGTTGATCCGCACAATATATGTCCAGAAGGGAATTTAAAACCGACAAATATGGTGTCTAAATAAACTGTAAATTTAGAAAAATAAGTCATATTAGTGCCCAATAAATTAAACATAACAATACACATGTGTAAATTAATTAACTCACATGATGAGTATCTAAACTATTAAATGAGTCTTTATATCGGTACAAGACATTGCTGGTGTAAACAGTACAAGATAACTATGTACACCATCTTGATGCAAATGGTGCACCATCTACAATCTGTGGGGCATCTATATTTCCAGCATTTTATGTATATTAGTTGAGCTCTCAATAACTCATGTACATGGGCACATATATTGGTACACTTCAATTATGGATTCTCTTTAACCATATGAAGTATGTGCTTAGCAATAAGGCTTGAACTTAAGTTCTTATGGTCATTCACATTGGTGTCAATAATGCATATATGTTCTGACCTAAATTTTGTGAGTTACCAAACTCTAAACTTTGGTTTTGGGATGACCTGCATTTGCCACGGGCAACTCATTTCTTCTTTAGCTATGCATATAACGAGCCACAAGTTTGAACAACTCTTCTCCATATTAAATTCACAACCAATTTCAATTGAGTACAATCGAGCAGCCATTATAGCTTCAGATTTATTGATAAATTTCTTCTCAATTACTTATGGTTTTCTTTTGACCACATATCCAAACTACATGAGTCACCAGCTTCAATTGCTACATTTAAATGATCACTCCATTGATTAGAAAAATAATTATCAATTGAAGTTTGGTGAGTACGATACACAACATCAAGCAATGGATCATATGCTAAGTTTTTCTATCCATCATAGTCGTTGTCAACATGTTCAAACTCTTTCTCATTGTCTGAATCTTTTTCCCTGTTGGCCTCGAAATCCGAAGTTGGTCTATTTGCATCAACTTCCACCATTCTAACATCTCCACATAGGCGTTCATTAATCACAAGTTCAGTGACTCCATCATAGTGAATTGGATATTCATATATGTTATCAACAACTACTGCAACAAGTTCAGTGACTCCATCATAGTGAATTGGATATTCATATATGTTATCAACAACTACTGCATATGCACTAACACCACTAAGTCCTGCAACTTTGGGAAGACATGATAAGATCTGTGTACTTTCATTATCATGTGAGGCATATGTTTGGGACTGAATCTTCTCAACATGTATATATACTTATGATATCCCACTATATATCTGTTGTAGATTGTACATTTTTTCATCAGTCATAATGAGTATACATTAAAAACAAAGTATGAGTGCAAAAGTATCATCTTCAGTTGAAACTCTTATTTACATACTCCTATGAGTTGATATATCCGACTAAAAAAATATTATGTCGAATCCGTCGTTCTAACGTAAATGAATGTCATAGGACCTTTAAAGTAATATCAGTTATTTACATCCATATCAATTTCGCTATCACACCATAATAGTACATTCAAAGGACTTGGAAGCGACATCTTTGAAAAAATAGTCATTTTAACCTATTTCAATTACTTTTTCTTTTGAAATCCATCGACATATAATAAAATTGCAAATAGTATGCAAAGCCTTCAATTATGAATGAACCAAAAATAAATAAATCAAAATCACAATTTATTTATTTATTTTCATATAACTAATAATCATTAATAGTCTTTCTATATAAGGATAGGAATAAATTAATTGTATAAAATTATAATTTTTTAACATATCATAAATTGCAAATGCATAAAATATGAACATATTAAAATGAATAATTTATTTATTTCTACGATTATGAATAATAATTATTAACAATCTATTTATATAAAGAAAATAAATAAATTGCATATATGAAATTAAAAATATACTAAATTAACAAGATTTTATTTCCATTAATTAAAATAATAATCATTAAATATATTTATATAAAAATGCTATAAATTAATTATAGTAATAATAAAAATCAAAATAAGTATGGTGGGTGAAAAAGATTATGGTCACTGAAACAATTAAACTCTAAACATGAGTGAAAATAGCCATAGTATTTCCATACCTTATGAAAATTAAAGTTAATTAATAATAAAATTCAAAACGGTTAAGCCTAATCTCTAAACTTTTATTTTCTTAATTTTTCCTTTCTTATGACATAACATATTTTTGGCAGGTGAAAAAAAAATATGGGCACTCAAACAATTAAACCCTAAACATGAGTGAAAATAGTCCAGATATTTCCATATCATATGAAAATTAAAATTACATAAAATTCAAAACAATTAAACCTAAACTCTAAACTTTTACTTTCCTAACTTTTTTTCTCATTGCATAAGTAACATACTTTTGGTCGGTGAAAAAAAAGGCACTCAAATAATTAAACCCTAAACATAAGTATTTCCAAATTAAAATTAAAATTGCAGTAATGAAAAATTCGATATAATTAAACTCTAAACCCTAAAAATATATTAGTTATATATTAACAAAATTACAATAATATCATAGACAAACTATACTATAAAATGTTAAACAATATTTTAAATTTCAGCACACATATATAAGATATTACAAAACATTTCACTAATCAAGTATAAGAAATTACAAAAGAGACTCACCTAATTCACCTTAAGGTTTTACACAACTTCTCATCCAAACAAGGTTCACTCAACTCCTAGAATTTTACAACACAACATTTATTCTACTACAGTCTCCAATACAATAATTAATGAAATATACATAAAGAAGATAATTACAATTATTTTCAATTCAAGGTTGACTCTAACCCTTAAAGTTTTAAGCTAAGCGCAACCTTGAATAAGTTTACAAGAAATTAATAGAGATGATTTGATATAAATATCACCTTAATTGTGAGGATATATCAAAATGTAGTTCAATGATTTCTTTGAATAATTGTTTCGCGAGATTGCTCAAGAACAAAATTAAGTGTATAAAACCCTTCTTGAATGATTTTCATAAGGTAGATGTTTAGAAAGTGTTTGAGAATGTTTCTAAAATGTTCTATAATGAATGTGTATAAAATTTTTGCTCAGAAAATCGTTGCATCTAAGTTTTTCAAACATATGAGTATTTATGTGTATTACAACGATCATAAAAATTATTGCTAAAATCTCACTCAAGAGTCATGTGGTCGACCATACTAAAGGCTAGTTGTTCGCACCATTATGCACAAATATACCAGAGTGCTCTGAATAATCTGCAGACGATGAACTAAGTGTCCAGTCGACCGTATGAACGATGTAGTCGACCGCACATGCAATCATGTCGACTGCACAACTCACCAATCATGCAACCCAAGATTTCAATCAACTTTAAAAGTTGTGAAATTGATTTCATAAAACTTTTAAACATATGCATGTATTTTAAAAATATTTCAAATACACAAGTCATATTTTAACTTACGAAACTCATTTTAAAAAAACATTTTAAATTCATTGAGCAACTCATAAAATTATTACTCAGAGATAAATTAGATATATCTAAATGATATCAACATCTAAAACTAAATATCTAGTTCATATTTATTCTAGAAACGCTTGTGTTCAACACTTGATAGCGTGTGATCTTTCTTGAAAACTTAAAAATTTGAAATTGTATTAATTAGACAATTTAATTCTAAAATGCTATCACTTATACACTTAAAGAATTAGTTCTCATGAATATTTGTTGCTAAAGAATAGGTCATCAACGTTGTATAACTTTTTATCTTTTTTTATCTTTTTCGTTTATTCTCATTATAAAAATGAAGATGAAGAACGATATTTTGAATGGATAAAACTTATATTTTCTTAATGCATTGTGTGCTAATTATTCTCAAATTGTAGAATCTTTTTTTGAGAAAAAATTGTAAAAGTTATAGTCTATCTTATTCTCATTAGAAAGGAAATGATGTAAAAAGAAAAAAAGGTGACAATTTATGAAGTTTTTTCTCTAAATGAACATTTTTGTGTTAAATATAAAGAAAGTTTGTGTACTTTTATTATCATTGAAAATTCACCAAATAATAATACTATTTTGTCATACATTAGAGAAAAGGGAATGGGATTTGAATCTGAACTTAAACTTAAATAGACTTACTTTTTCATTGTTTTTTAATTAAGGAACTTTATTAACATAAAAACATTAAAAAAAAATGCATGCATTAAAAATCTATGCTTAATCTTATTTGACATCGTTGGTGTCATATTTCATAATATTTCTATTTAACCACAAATTTGTGTTTTGCTCATAATATTTTGATCTTTGATGTGCCATTTCAGTAAAATGCCTAAATTTAATTTGAATAGATCATTTTAAAGAGTAAACAAAAGGCTTACATAACATATAAAATGCAATGAAAATTCAACACAGTTATTATAATAGAAAAAATCACACATCATAAATATGAAAAAATAAATAATGAATAAATATATAATTTTGATTATACTAAGATAAGAGTGCTACTTCATTCAATAGTTGCTCCTTATTCCCCTCTTTATAAGTCACTGAAAGGTTTTTTTTTTTTCTTCTCCCGTAAAATGAGTTGTAATTTAGGACATAAAAGAAAGCTTCCAAAGGGATGTATAAGCCATAGTTGAAAAGATTACTTCTAAGAGGAAATTTACTATTATACCATTGTCTCAAAATATCCTCGTTGTGAGCATTTATATTTAAAATACCTTTAAATTTAATTTCCTCTGTTTTATTTATAATTATAATATTCCAATTTAATAGGTTTGTTTTCAAAAAAAAAAAAATTGTCCCAAATTATATGCTAGTTTTCTTTTTCAGAGTATAGTACGCCATTTTCCTCTTGTCTCTAAATATAAGATATTTTTCTATTTTTTATGATTATTTTGTCTATTATTCATTATTTTACCCCTACTTATTTTCACTTTATTCTAAGTACAATAAATACTCATTGAGAATGAGAGAGTTAAAATAAATATTCATTGTTTCAATTACAATAAATAAATGTACAGTAGAAAATAAAATAATTATTTAGTCAATTTGAAATTGCTTATAACAACTTATAAAAAGGGAAAGTAGAATTATATTTTTTAATTGATTAAAATACTATGAGTATTAAGTTCACTTTATTATAAATAAATAACGAGTAGATTGTTGGAAAAAAACATTTGATTAATGAGAAAGTACATTTCTAATAATTTATTATTATTTTTAATACTCAAGTTTATCAAATGCTAAAAGGGTATTTTTATGAATACTCTCTAAAAAATGTACATTTTAAACAACATTAATTATGTCTTTTAATTTGTGTAAAAAAAAAATATGTTTATCAATTGAAGACGAAAAGAGTAATTATATATTTATAATCATAAAATCATTAATATTTTAAGACAAAAGTACAAGACTAAAACTATATACCTTTCATTTTAATTGTTTGTTCTAAACTTATACTAAAATTAAAAGAATTACTCTCCGTCATAAGCTACAAACTATCTTATGAACAATTTTGATGAAGGAGAGAGGAGAAATCTTTCAGGTTTGTAAATTGAGGATGTCTCTCACCCACCTACCTGTATAAGAGATTTCTTGTAAATTGAAAAAGAGCGATTGAGGGATATGTTGGATTGACATGAGAGTGGGGTAACAAAAAACAATGTAAAAAGTTAAAGCACGGTCAAAGCGTCAGCTTTGGGCAAATAAGAGCCACACAAAAGATTTGTCCGAATGAGGAAAATACCACTCATTAGTATCGAGCGTGAAGTCACGTCTCAACAAAAGCCTCTAAAAAATCTTGATTTCTAAAATTCAGGAGCGGGCGAGGAATAATAACTAAGCGCGTCTACCGTCTTATCTCCAAGGAGGGAGCGTGGCTGAATTGCTTTCTCAGATAGAATTGTGTGAGGTCTTATCTTATCCTATCTTTCTTTTTATTTTTTATAAGTAGCCCTTATCCTATCTATATGACACGTTAGGTTAGACTAGCAAATTGGATAAGTACCATTGAGTTTGTGTAAAATTTATAAATGGTTACCCATATGGCACATTAGAAAAAGGCATATATAATTTCTAATTGTTATAGTCTCAATTTTATTATTTTTAAAATACATTAAAAACTTAATTGGTAATTTTTTTATTTTAAAAAAAGGTTGTTTGAATTGCCCATAGTCTTTATAATTGCAACTCCAAAAATCATATAAAATTAAATACTTTTATGTTTGTATTGATCAATGGTATTTGATTATTTGTGGAAGAGTATTCTATAATTATTCCATAAGTTATTTTAAATTTTACAAAATGTATTGTCACACTACTTCAATGAAATGAAATGTAAATTTCAGAATAGTTTTTGAATGTCTTTTTTTTTTTTTTTTTTTTTTTTTTGCGTCTCCTTCAAGCTTTCTCCGTTTTGGCCAGATCAAACTGACAGCTTCTGGTGGGGCTTTGATCTTGGCTGGATTTGTGTCATTTTCTTGCTTTCTTATGTATTTCTTTTGTATTTTGTCATCAAATTCTAGCTTTCTTTCTTTTTGGAATTTTTCTTCTACAGTCATGATTTATGATCTTTCTTCACAGATCCTTGCACACCTGTGTTTCTTTCTCGTTTCTCTTGGAGAATCTCTTTTACCTAGATTAGATCTAGGTCCTTTACTTCCCTTCTACACAGTTGGTGAAGCTTTTGATACGTCCAGGGTTTCTCAATTTATGGTTATTGAATCGAGATGAAGCTATGGTGCTCTTGAAGCTGGCAGCTCATCATGATGTTGGTGAAGATGCTTTGAAGATTGCAAGGATTTGTTTTAGTTTTTTTACTATATTTTTCATTCCTGAAGTGATGTATTTTGTGTTGCCATGGGTTTTAGAAATTCACATGTGCAGCTTTGTATCTTAATCTTTATTGACATGTTTTCTGCTACTTATAAAAAAAAAGAATGAAATGTCAATTCTCTTTAGATTAATATCAAATGATTGACGGATAAAAAATCATCTTAATCATTTGCATTATTCACTTTATTAATTAATGAATTTATTGAAAAAGACAAATTTATCCTTATTTATTAAATTAACATGCCAAACATGATAGACATTCTTATTAACACTATCGTGAACATATCAACATGACATCAAAATATATGCATTTAGAGAAAATTTAATGATATCAGTAATTTTAATAATATATTTGTTTACATTGACATTAAATTATTATAATAACTCTTAACAAATGTTAAAATGCACATACTTTTTAGAAAAAAAAGACTATGGTCTCCTTCATAAATAGATTAATACACTTTAATTATACTATTTAATGAGAGCACAGAGAAAGATTTGCATAATTTCGTAGTATCATTATTCGTATAAATAAAATTCAAATTTTCATTTTGTGACAAGTAAGAAAAATGGAGAAAGAATTTAATTTATAGTAATTAGTGAAACCGCATCAGGTTAGGTTAAAAGCATATATATATATATATATATATATATATATATAAGAAAATATTGGAATAAAGAATTTAAAAAATTACTTTGTGCAGATCTTGAAAGGAGGTAACTGCTAAACTGCTTAAAGTTGTGAATGGGTACCACTTAATTCACCCAAAAAAAAAAAAAAAAGGAAGAAAGATGCCATTTAATGTAGCAACCCAAAATTAAACATTAAAAAAAGATGAGGGAAGAAAAAAAAAAAGTTAAATGCTATACCTGTATTTTTTGTGGGGGAGGGGGGTTGTGCTAAATAGTGCTCAGAAAAAAAAGTCCCATTAAATAGATACCAAGACAAGTCATCCAAATGTATTAAATAACTTGATAATACACCTCACACTTCATAGATGGACAGAGACAGACTGCAATTTTAGTATTAATATCACAATTTTACTCATTTCAAGAAAATTTTCGAAGGCTATGAAAGTTTAAATAAGGGAAATTCCATAAGGACCAAGTGCCAATATAAGAAAATTGCCAAAAAGATTATTGTTTATCAACTTTGGATATTGATCCAAAAAACACAAAAAGTGAAGAAGAAAAATTATCAAAATTTTGTAGACAAAATTAAGTTATGAATTAATAACTAAAAATGTCAAACTTAAGGGAATAAATTGGCTAATTTTTCTATATTCAACCAGTATCATTGCTCCCAGACTAATATGTAAGGAGAAGAACCAAAACTAGAGGAGGAACTCCAATAAGTTGACAGAGATAAGAACCAGGTTGCTCTTGAAGCAAGGGAAGGAGGAAAGAAAGAGTAACATATTAGGAGAATGGAATGGAATGGCTATCATAGCAGTACTTCTTTTAAAGAAGCCTTTCAAAAGCACTTGTTCTCAAACAAACTCTACAAAATAGCTTAAGATAAGAAAGGTTAAGGAAACAGAATTTTTTAAAAAGCCTTTCAACAGCACTTGTTCTCAAACAAATTCTACAAAAAAGCTCAAGATAAGAAAACTTTCATATATACAAATATCTGACCTCAGACAGGGCTTCAGCCAAGCCAGTAGAAAATCCAACAAGGCCAAGAACTTTGTTGGCTGGTTATCATAATACTACCAGCAACAACTGTTCCAGAAGTGCCCTCTCAAGTCTACCAAATTTTACTACAAAGCCATATGATGTTCTTAATTCCAATAATAATTACAGAAGACCTCATGAAGTTCATAATAAGCCAAGGATCACCATTACCCTTAGGCTGTTGCATTGGGAGCATTGCCTCCTGCTTCAAGAAGTGCTTCTGTGCTCTCTCCTCTGCCCCATGCTCTCTGCTTCCAGAGTCTTTCAACTTCATCGAACGATAAACCCTTTGTCTCGGGGACATAGAAAATCACAAAGACAAAAGCTATCACAGCAACCACCGCAAAGGCCAAGAAAGTTGGACCGGTGCCTAAAGCTGTGGCCACAGATAGAAATGATTGTGCTACTATGAGATTTGATACCCAGTTCACAGTTGCAGCCATGCCTCCACAAGTTCCACGGTAAGATTCTGGATATATTTCTGAGTTTACTGTCCATGGTACAGGGCCCATTCCAGGAGAGAAGAAAGCTATGTAGAGTCCCAAACCAAGAATAGCTAGCCATCCATAGAGATCACTTGTTTGATCAGATGCCTTCAACATAAATGAGGTTGAAATCAGAATTAGGGCTACAATCACTCCTGATAAGCTAGTAAGAGCCAACTTCTTCCGGCCTACATAATCAATAACATAGATTCCAACAATTGTTCCCAGAGCATTTACTGCTGCCACAATAAGGGATAGAAGAAGTGCTATTTGATTGGAATGGAAACCAGCCATCTGCACAATTGTTGGCCCATAGTACATGACAGTATTGCAACCGGTTAACTGCTGAAATGCCTACACAATCAAAGTCACAATATTAGTGATACTGAGCTAAGGAGATTAGCTTATTGAAATACTAGGGATCAACTCCCAATACACATAATTTCCACTATTACAGAGGAGGAACTTAAAGTTTCCAGAGTAGAAAAGGAAAATGAAATTTCAAGAAGCATTAGGACATCACCTGAAGACCACCACCTGCAAGGAATGCAAGTCTCATTTCTTTAGATTTAAATATGTCCCAAGAACTGACAGATCTACTTTTCTGGTGTTCTTCTTCCAAAGTTATAGCAAGCTGATCAATTTCCTCCTCCAGTCGGTAAGGATCATAAATTTTCGAAAGAACAACAATGGCTTTAGCTTTGTCCTTCTGTGATATATCCATAAATTCTAATTAGAAATGAAACATCAAAAAATGAAATACTTTTGTTGGGAAAAACTTCACTTGTTGAAGATGGAGCACCTTTAAGTAAAGCCAGCGAGGAGATTCAGGCAAAAAGATCATGAGCACAAACTGAATGATAGCCGGCAATGCAGAAACTCCAAGCATCCACCGCCATGTTCCTGGGACCTGCTCATCCATTCAAATGACACACAGCTTCAGAAATAATGCAGAAAAGTAAGGTTCCAGAAGCAATCATAGCAAGGTTGATTGAAGAGAGGAGTTGAGAATTTTTATTATTTTCATTTTTCAAATGAACCAGTGTGATCAACAATTATTTTCATTGTTCCACTTTCACAAAAACCTTCCCTGGATTAAAACTATTTTTGTCTAACATGTCCCTCAACTAAACTCCATTTCCGTAAGAAGTTATATTGTATACAGTTGAATTAAATACTAAGTATACCATAAACAAGCAAAAGATTATGTATTTCTTGCTCAAGGTCAAGGTTAATCAAGCAAAGACATACAAACTTAGGATGTCAAAGCAACTCTTTAACGCCATATGATGTCATTAAATGAAGTAATATCATTTCAACAACAAGGGTAAGACAAATAACGGTAGATGAAATAAGAGAACAAAACCAATCCAGAAACCACCACACCACATCCATAGGCTTTCTTCCTAAATACTCGAAAACAAATATCCTTATTTCACCCAGAGTCTAACTCAATTGGAATTTATCTCCACCACCACAAATTATATGAGCCTTTAGTAATAGAAATGACCTTAAGCTTCTGTCAAATCTTAGAAAAATGAGATTAAAGGAAAAAATTTCAAGAGGTCAACTAACTATTTCGCCCAATATAAATTGCATAATGTACCAATTAACTAAAATGTGTAGCTAGGAACATATAAAGACTGGCATGAGGTTATTATGTTCCTCACATTAACAGAAGCGAAGAAAAAACAGGCATTGAGGTTCAATCAAATGGGGACTATTGTTCACTACTAAATGCAAGTTTGAAATAGGAAAGAGAATTCATATCCATTCAGCCTTTGAAAATCTATACCAAGAGCAAATCATCAAAGAAGGAAATTAACACAAGAATGCAGAGAAACTGATGGCAAGTGTTCAAATTTAAAGCTGGTTATGACCTAAGTACCTTTTCATTTTTCCCTTTTTTTTTTGTTGAAATTCTATGCATGCCTTATGACTATGAAAACTGAAAACATCAGTCCCCTAGTACGAAAGTAGATGTCCCACAAAGTACATAAGGATGAAGTGCAAGTGTTGCTATCTACAAGAACATTAAGCAATATGTGGAACAGATCTAAACCATAAATATAGGCAATCAATCAAGACAAGTGCCAGCAACCACATAGGCAACCAAATGAAAACTAACATAAACAAGAGAAGGAAAGAACAATTTCCTCCCAGTGATGGTTACTCATTGCGAGACATATAATGCAAAGCCCAAATTCTATCTGGATCCTGCCTCCTCAAAACTGCACAATGGAAAACCTTTTATGCCAAAAGACATTGTAATAAGCATATAAGTTAAATGCAAATACCTCCATCATGTTAATATGGAAAGGATGACATTTGTCTTGGAAAATGAATTTATTTGATGTCTCAAAATTGTTTATACAAGAGTTTGAATAAAAAGGAAATTAAGGGAAGAATAGAAAACTATTCAATCAAAAGCTTCAATTGAACAACCTTTCCATATATATATATATAAATTTTTCTTTTTGTGAAAACCATTTGTTTACAATGAAGAGAAAAGAAAATCCATTTATTGTTTTTCATTTTTGCGTGGAATATTAATTTGATTTGGACTGGGTCTTAAGTGTTTGATAGAATAATAATTATAATAAGTTTAAGAGTGAACGTGAGTGCATGGAAGTCTAATTAAGAATATTTTCTATTGTATAACATGAGACCCATATGTTGGGGTTAAATTTTAAATTTTGGTTGGAATATTTAGAAAAAAAAGCTTTCTAAAGAAGAGAGGAGAAAAAAAAAGGAATTGGGTGGGGAGAGAATGGTTGTGCAAATGCAATTTCTTCATATTCTAATTCAAAAAATCTTGCCTTATTCAGGGTGTTGTACCATCTTGTACCAATATTTTCATTGAAACTAATGCTTACCGATCAAGTGTGGAGATTATTACTTGCTCCACAAACAGTAATAACTTTCAGTCCTGCCAGTCCTTAAAACAACAGAATAAAAACGAGCTATTTCCATGAATGTGCTTTAAATACTTCCAAAAGTAGATTAACAAAACCTTTAGTAGATGGCTCAGGAAAGAAGACTTAAACATTAAACAGTGATGTGTGCACTTCTGAGCTTCATTCTTTAGTTACTTGGCAAGATAAATAAATCTGGAACTGACTATAAATCTGATAATGACTTAGAAAAGAAGACTTAAACATTTGAACAGTGATGTGTGCACTTCTGAGTTTCATTCTTTAGTTAAGGGCAAGATAAATAAGCCTGAAACTGACTATAAATCTGATATGTGGTGACTCGTTTTTAAAGGCTTGAGCATCTTAAAAGTTCATTTCCTGAACTATACATATTATACTTCCAACTGCTTCAAAGTTTATTTTCACTTTGCCAGATGATGAGCAGCTCACCTCTCATGGCACAAACTTTGGTGGGGCTAATTCATCAATGGAACCACAACTCAATCGCAACTTGTTTTTTTAGACAAGACTTAAACAATACAAGCTAGAAAGATAAGAGAAATATGTGAAAGTGAAAAAAAGGACTAACCTCGGTGAAACCAAGATTCACAAGGTAGGAAAGAAATTGTCCACCAGTAATCATAAGCACGTTTGTACCAACAAGGCCACCCCTAATTTCTGAAGGAGCAGCTTCAGCAATATACACAGGAGCAGTGACTGAGGCCACACCCACACCCAAACCAACAAGAAGTCTTCCAAATATGAGAAGATAAGGGACTGGAGCTGCAGCCATGATAAGGGATCCAAGTGCAAAGACAACATCAGCAGAAAGAGTTGCTTTTTTGCGTCCATATTTATCACTAATCCAGCCTCCAGCTGCAGCTCCAAACATTGCACCAACCAAAGCCATACTAACAATTGTTTCCTGCCAATTTAAAAGAGAGAAAACGCACTTGAAATAAAGTACAAAGAGAAAATATTTCATTCTAGGTTTGTGCCGTTTTTCAATTTCCACCAGTAATCAACAGAGTGAGGTTCCAAATGGTTTCAATTTGTGGTCTTCGTTCCAAGATTAAGATTCATAATTAGTTTTCAATTCACAGGCACCTCAATTTTAACCGATCATCTCGGAATGATATGGAATGTCATAAAACACCACTGACTAATTTGCTAACCTGTAGGAAACTGCTTTCATTAACTTCTGGGAATTCATCTTTAATATACAAAAGTGCTCCTGATATGACCCCTGCAACCAAATAAAACTTGCCTCAGATGCATTTCATGAACAGGAAAAGATGAACGCAATAGTTTCACATAAATTCTCAGTATGTTTTGTGCGAGGTAATACAAAAGGAGATCCATAAGATTAAAATTAAAAACCAAAATCACTTAACTAAAAGCCCATGATATGCCAAACCATAATACAAAAAGAAATGAATATAAAAAATATAAAAAAATACTACCGAACAAAATAAACTGATTAAAAAAAATTTGAGCAATTCCAAACATTCCATTGGGCAGATAATTCAGGAACCACAAGAAGACCGGAAATTTCCCATGACATAAAATTTTTCTGAACAACACATACGATACAAAGATCGTTGCCGGAGGACTATTTGGAAACTTATTAAAGAAAATCAGACATCAAAATTTCACCAGAAGGATGATTATTAAGAGTTTTAGGGGGTAAAAACTAAAAATCAAATATTTATTTATATAAATAAGGAGAATTCAAAAAATTTCGGTTAAAAAATAAAAGTAATTTTCTTTATCAAAAAATTGCAAATCCCGTTTCGTGTCCCTAATGTAAATCTGTAACAATCTACAGTAGCATTACTGTTAATTGATTGACTTAAATAATTCCCCGTCCCCGATTGTCAATATTAGGGAGAAAGGTCTTGATTCATACGGAGGTATATATAAAAAAGTAAATAATTGAACATAGAACTTGAGCAAATAATTCATACGGAGGTATATATAAAAAATTGATTCATATGGGCTCGAGAACATGCCGTATGAGGCGAAAATCTCGACCCCACCAGTCAAGTTAGCTTTGGTATACCACCATTCTAAAAGTATGGAGTTAAAGACATAGATTGAAGAAGGAGATTACACAGAAAAAGTATAAAGATAATTTTACCAGTATCATATCCGAAGAGGAGGCCACCAATACCAGCAACAAAAGTCAATCCAACCACATAAGAGTTGCTGAAATATGTTACTTTTCGATTCCCTGCATCCAAATACCCTGAACTTCCCGGCATCGACTCGATCGTCATCTTCTCTGACTCAAAATTCTCAGAATCTAATAAATTTCACAATTTTCTTGAATTAAAACACCAAAAATTTTGATTTCTCAAGAACGAATCAAATTCTCTGAAATGCTGCAACTAAAGTGAACTTCAAAGCTGGTCTAGATTAAAATCTAAAGACCCTTCAGAATCTTTTGATTGTTTAAAGAAACAACACCTTTTTTGGAGCAAATCTTTATAAACAACAGAAATGGAAACAAAATAGTAGCTTTCCTTCAACTTGTACTCTTTCCTTACCAGATGGAAAGAATTGAAGAGGAAACCCTGTTGATTACTGCAGAAATCTTTACCCTCTCCCGCGAAAAACACAAATGGTCAAGTAGAGAGAATTTCAGCAGCTAAAGCCTCAACTTTCCTACCAAAACTGTATATGAAATCTTTGTGAATTTTAAAAACTTTCTTGGTTTTCCCGTGAATAAGGGAAATGTAGAGACTTTTCAACAGATAAGCAAAGGTTGTTGAAAAGCTTTGGGAGAGGGGAACTATGAGACTTAAAATGGAGGAGATTGGACTTTTATAACCAATTTCAACTTTCAAGTAGTAGAGGAATTCTGCATAAGAAATTGGCTGTCAAATCACAATTTAAAGATATTCAAATTGAAATTTGATTCTTTTTAAAAGGTTAAATGTATCTTTTAACAGAAGATCCAAAATGTCTTCCTGTAAGAAAATTAGGAAATTACTAGGAAAGAGATGTATTTTGGTCTCTTTAATGATGATTTTCCTGGTTATAAGAATGAAAGCTGAGGAGAAATATTGAGTAGAAAATAAATTAGAAACAGAGGTTTTTATTTCTCGTCTTTGGAAAGTAAGAGGGCTGGTTTAGGCCTTAGGGGTATTATGGACGAGTTAGTATTTCACTTTTTTAAAATAAAAGTATTTTTATTTAAATTTTCAATATACAATCTTTTAATTTTATATACATGTTTCTTACTATTAACAAACATTAATAAAAAATATATATTACATTAACTTTTTTAAGGATAAAAATTCTTCTTAAATTTTAAAATAAATCAAATACTTTTGAATATTCAATTATGCCAATAGGCAAAAATTTTTTGAGAAAGAAATGTGAAAATTTTGCAAATGTTATATTGTCTAAATTCAAACATATTGTAGACGAGTCTTTATTAATTGATTGTATCACCATATAATTTATAAATTACATATTAGATTATTAATATTTTACTATATACCATATATATATATATATGTATGTCATGCTTTGATTTGTGAAGTAATTATGAATTTAACATTATTTAATATCTTTATTCACTATTATATTTATGTACTAAGAGATAGTCAAATTCACATAAATCATAGCTAAATTCTTCTCCTTTTTAAGTACCAAATTGTCATCTCCAACACAACTGGAGAAAACTTTTCATCTGTTTTTTTGACGAACTTGGCTGGAAAGTGTCAGTCTTTTTAAAATAAAAAAAAAGAATTAGAATGATAATTTTCTTCCCTTCATCTTTTAGCAAACAAAAGTTGAATGCAATGACACAATCTAATTATAAAAGTATTACTTAAGGCGACATGACTTACAACTAGTTACATATTCCATAATATCATCATAGAAATAATTTATGAGAGAATAAAGCTACTAAAAAAAATGACAAATATAATTAGTCTAAATTTAAGATACATAAACATTATATGAAAATTTGAATACTGCTTTTGTTGTAATTAGTCTTGTTTTTTTCTTTGAAAATTTTCCTACTAATTACTAACATGGATTAATATTTTCTAGAAATAAAGATAAGATGGTACCATTGGAATAACTTTTCTACTGTACTAAAGATTCTTCACATTTTTTTTTATTATTGTACCATTTTGTGTAGAATAAAGTAATTAGTTATCGACAACTTTAAAAATTTTTTTTATTATATCACGTATAACACGTATTCTGAATATATACATTTTTTTTTATTTAACACGCATTCTGAATATATACATGATTTTCATATAAAAGTCTACGTATTTGTGTCTAAACTTTCATTAATATTTTCGATAAGTTTTAAAAGTGATTTGAATGATTAAAATATCTTTTTATGTGCGCTTAATTCTTTACTCAAATAACTTTTTTACTTTTAAAATTTTTACCATATTTAATTTTAAATTTATTTTTTCTAACTTCATATATGAAACTTCTTTACTTCTAAAATTTTTATCATATTTAAATTTAATTTTTTTTTCTAATTTCATATATGAATTTCACGTATTTATATAAACAATGTTTTTTTTCTATTACTTTGTAATTAAATACATAATCTTAAATAATTTATTAATTACTTTTTATAGTATTAATAATAATGTGAGAAAAAAATATCATATCAAATTTTTTAATTCTCAAACAAAATTTTTTATCCAAACACAACAAAACTACTCTCATTTATAACTTTTTTTAAAAAACAAAAATATTTTTCAAATTTCATTCCAAATTCACCCCAAGTTGTCTTTGTTCCCATTTACTCATATTAATTTGGAATTAAATAAAAACTTTAGAATGTATAATAATTTCACATGTAATTTAATCTCTAAACACATATCTAATCTTTTTCTGACCGAATTTAGTTTTCTTGTTCTTTTACCTTCTTTTTTAAGCATGGTATCTTTTCTTCTTCTTCTTTTTTATTAAAAAGAAAAGAAAAAAAAAAGACACACACACACAAATGCACATACTAAAACGTATGGTTCACACGAAGTTTAAGAATATAAAAAACAAAACAATAATAGCAATGGGACAAAGGAATAAATAAACATGATTGCACAAACATTTTATTAAAGGATAAAGGAATATATATACGGCTTTTGTCATATTTTAATTATGTATTTTGAATTTATTCAAAAATTAAAATAAGTATTAAAAATAATAATTACGTAACTAAATTTTAAAATTGTCATCATATTTAATAATTAGTGTATAGTTATTAATCCTTTTAAAATATATATTTTTTAATAAATAGTTAATAAATCATACCCATTATCCATTTATAACAAAATAATTATAAAAATATATAATAATTAAAATTAAGACATTTTTAAAATTAGAAATGATGAATAATTGAAATTGAAATAAGACTAAACAAAATATATATATATATATATATATATATATTTACGTAGCGTGGGACCCATCATGTGATGTGTGGGAAGAGAATATAAAGAATGTGGAGTATGAGACCAACTATTAATCCTCTCACCGTAGGTTTCCAGCACGTGTCCCCGCTGATGGGGATTGATACACCTTTTTCTCATATTTTGTCCGGCGTCTGCGAGAAACTGTACTCGCTCATTGATGCCTCCACGGAGGTGGATGCGGGCCCTAAGTCACTGTCTAGCCAAATGAATGGTTTTCCAAGAAACGTGAATACCACGCATTGTCCATGAGAGTGGTATTTATGTTCACGGATAAATATTTTATGTTTCTTTTCGGTACACGTTTTTGAGTCTGATTGGGTGCGCTTTTAGGTTGTTAAAATATATGTTCTTAGTCACATTAGCAATAACGGATGAATACACGTGTTTGGTTGATCACGACTTTTAAAACTTTGATTGGTGACAAGTAATAGTATACATGACAACTACCGATAAAATCAACAAAATAAATCATTGAAAAGAATTTATACCTATCCACAAGAAAAGAAAACAATATATAAAGTGGGAAAAAAAAAGGAACGGCATAAATTGATATCAAATACAAGGTTATAGATTTGTCCTTTTTTGAGATTTTTTAATTTATTTTAACACACATATCAAAGCTCAAATGCATACTACCTCACTCTTTGGAGGTCAAGTAGACAAAAAGGGAAGATCGAAGGAAGAAGGGATACAAGAAAAGAACACTTATCAAAGTATTGAAATTGATGTACACCTTTGGTTCAAGAAAGAAAAGAATAAGAAATTAAGACATCAATTTTGAGTGAGTAACAAATTGACCCCTCTCTAGTTTATTGTTTTCTTTACTTGGACTTTCTATTTACTTTAGAAAACTTATATTAAAAGCATCACCTTCTTTAGTTTTTTCTCAATGCTAGTATTACATTTGAGAAATAAAAAATAAAAGCATTGATATCATAGATAACCTCAAATTAAAACAAATTTAAAATGAGAGATTATAGTACTCGCATAAATGATCTAGTGTGCAAAGTTAATCTTTTTTTTTTGTTACTTTATTTTATTCATCTTCTATTTTTTTCCTTTTTTAAAATTAATGACATAAAGATTTATTATAATTTTGCAAAGAAATTTTTTTATTTTTCTATTAAAAGCATGGATATATAATATATATGTGGTTTTTTTTATAGCATTTGATTTGTATGATAAGTTGATTGACAAAAAAAAGTGAATATTAATTATACTTAATTGAAAAATTAAAAGACGATGAAAAATATTGAAACAATTGAATATGCTCTAACTAATTAACGTAATATCAAAGATAGAGATAACTTTATTAATGTCAAATATTCTTTTTAAATTTTAAATTAAGTCAAATATAGATATTCAATTTTGAAGGGAGAGAATATGAGAAGATATATATGTTGTGAAGGAATCGTTGAATGAAATCGGATTGCATTTTGAACACATCATTGTAAAAGTATTTAATGAGAACTTATGAAATTATGGAATAAATTTAAAGATGAAAAACAAAATTATCATCTCGAGAATTTTTGTAATGGGATAAGAAGAAAAATTTAATGAAAAAAAAATTAAATATGTAATGTAAATTTATTTTTATATTATATATATATTATATTTTATAATGCACTATTTTTTTATATGAACATTTTTTAGTGAAAGTAACTGACATGGTGACATACCCATGAGGATATTAATGGGTATAATCAATAAAGTTTAGTTGGAAATGATGACATTATTTTCAACTGTGAATTGGGTTGGAGAGAGGAATCACCAACTCCACCCATCAACACTCCATCTCAGCATTAGAGACAATTATTTCATTTATATTTTTTTTACTAGAGAAAAAGAGATAAGATCAAGTTCTATTCATAAGAAAAGCTCTCTAATATGTATCAATACATTTTTTCTTTATCATCATTTATTCCAATCTATTTATTTAGTGAAACAAAATAACAAATTAAGTAATCTATTCAATTTATTGATGTGATTAAGGCAAAGATCATAGTATGCTCATGTCGTCATTTAACGTCTTTTCTACCAAAAAGAAAAATGAAAGAAAAAAGTTGTATGATTTGGTTGTCATAAATGATCTTTCATGAATCTTTTTTTATTGCCATGAGATAAATATAATATAAATTCAAGTTGTATGTTCCATGCGTCTCAAACGAACTTATTTTTTCTTTTACTAGAAACATATAAATTAATGCAATATATTGAACAATAAATTTAAAATTTACTTAAATACTATACATCTTTCAATTTTGTAAGCAAAACACTAATCGAATATTCACAATACAAAGTACGACGATCTAGACTCTAATTTCTCCATCATTATAGTAAAAAAAATTTTAAAAAAATTTTAAATCCCTTAAAATT
>SRSM01000071.1:0-11558 GCA_019593545.1 Apocynum venetum | reverse complement strand
AACCAGAATAACCATCAAGGAAACAATAATGAGAATGACCAGATAGACATTCTAACATTTGATCCATGAATGAAGGAGAAAGGTCTTTCCTAGTTGATGCATTAAGTTTTCTGTAGTCTTTCCTAGTTGCACTCTAGAGGAACCTTTCTCACCCTTCAGAGTTTCCACATAGTTTTCCACTTTTTTTGGAACACATGTACAGGACTTACCCAATGTGAATCTGTATTGGATAGATGACACCAGCTCAAGAAGTTGAATATCAACTTTTACTACTTTCCATCATAGGAGGGTTTAGTCTCCTTTGTGACTCTCTGGTTGGTTTAACTCTATCTTCTAACAATATACGGTGCATGCATGTTGATGGGCTAATACCTTTAATGTCGGCTAAAGTCCAGCCGATGGCAGTTTTGTTGTCCCTAAGCACAGAAACTAACCTCTCTTCTTAGGAATATGAAGATTGTTAGCAATAATTACAGGTAAAGCCTTACATTCACTCCAATATGCATATTTGAATGAGAAGGTAAAGCTTTAAGCTCAAGTGACGGTGTACAAACAACAGATGGTAAAATTTTATCATGTAAGCTAGGTAATGCAATTTTTAATTACTAACGGGACATGCAGATAAATGCTTGACAACTTGTTTGAGTTCATTGTCACATTTTACATATAAAGTGTCAAGATCATTTTCATCTATGCTCATGTTCATAATGGATTGCATCATTCATTTCAGTGTAGCTCAAATCAAATATCTTCAATAAGTGGATCTATATATCCACAACAGAAACTGTAGAACATTCATCAGAAGGGTACTTCATGGCATCAAATATATTAAAAGAAATTTTATCACCATCAAATTCCATTGATAAAGTACCTTCATTACATCAATCTTAGTTCTATAGTTTTCAGAAATGGTCTACTAACAGAATAGGTGACTATGCCGAACAAGTATTTTGGCTATCCTCAGTTTCAAAGTAGAAATCTGCAGGGAATACTAAGTCATTTATTTTAACCAGTCTATCTTCTATTACTCCTTTTGGATAAGCCACAGACCGATAGCTAACTGAATAACATTCTAGTAGGTTTCATTGGTCCCAAATTTAAAGAGTTATAGATTGTAAAGGCATGACATTAGTAGAGGCTCCTAAATCTAGCATACAACCTAAGACTACTTATCACCAATTGTACAAAGATAGCGAATATACCTTGGATCTTTTGCTTTGGAGGAAGTTTTTTGTTGGAGAACAGCAGACACACATTCCCTCACTGATTCTCTTGTTACCTTTAAATCTTCTTCGTGTTGGTACAAAGTTCATTTAGGAACTTAACATAACGAGGAATCTGTCTTATTGATCCAAAAGAGGAATGTTGACTTCAACTTTCTTGAAGATCTCCAGAACATCTTTTTTCTTCCTCATCTTTCTTGTTCTTAGTTAACCTATTAGGGAAAGGAGGACTTACCTTGGGAATAGAAGAAGAAGATTCTCCTATCTGAGGAATTTTGTCGAAAGATGCTGAGCTTGAAATAGGTCTTTCTCCGTGCCTTTATTTTCCTCTAGTCTCTTGGATTCTTCCAACACTTTACCACTTCTTAATGTTACACACTAGCATTTTCTCTGGAATTGAGTGGTTGTGATGGAAGTGTATGAAAATCTGTGTTTTTCAAATTGACCTAACTCAGAAGCCATTTGTCCCTACCCGATGTCTCCAGTTGTGAATGTTGGACTTTGTATCTTTTGGAAAGACATGGTATCTCTCTGAAAAGATATAGAGCTTGAGGCTAGAGATTTCACCAATATCTTCTAAAGACATACTCCGTTGTGTTTCTAAGGAGGTTGAGAAAGATTTTGGTGTTGATTAGGAACAAAACTGGTGGGTTTATTGGTGGCCTAACCCCTTGGTTACTCCATTTAAAGTAGGATGGTCTCTCACCCATAAGTCCAGTTAAATAAATGCAAATAGAAATTAAGTACAAGAATTATCTCATGATCCCTATTTTTAATATTCACATATCCTTACTAACAAAAGAAATTACTCACAATACATATTTAATAAATTAATAAATACTAATAGTCCACATAATAGCAATATGCAAGCGAAACTTTTCTTGCACAATAGATCGTCTACCATTAAACCTCATTCCACAACTCATTCAATCCTCTATCAATGGTTGTAAATAGACATCAATTTTATTTCCTGGAGACTTTGGACCTCTAAGAGTTGAAATAAAAATATGGCTATTTCATGCAAAGCCATGGTGGTAAATTATATGGACAAGAATCACAGGCCAAGTGCTATGGGGATATGCATGTTAGGAAAGGACTAAAACTAATGCTCATAACCCAAGACGAACATTGTGGCAATCACTAGCAAATAAAGGATTCACCTCATCAACTTTTTCCATGACTTTGAATCTGTTGCCTGTACACACACATTTCTTACCCGTCATCCCCATGCTGTCACATAAGAGAAGCTTTTTTGTGGACATGAATAAATGCTTTAAATGAGGCTTAGAGGAAAATACCTAACACGTTTGAATGTCACATTCCTTAGTGTACCTAAGAGCTTTGCACACCTCACAAGAAGTACCCTTTCTTTACCCCCTTATACAACATGCAATTATTTTGACATGCATCCCAAGTAGTGCATTTCCTTCCAAGGTATCCATTATCTTGCTTGCATCATAATAATTTAGGTACTTTTGCACAATTTCAATTTCCCAATGCCTCATTCAAAAGCATTCAAAGTCCTACAACATGTCAATGAAATTTTGACCACCCATACAAAGCCTTCGTGTGCAATAATCGTATTAGGAATGACAAAGAAAGACTTTGTGCAGCTTGGATACAATTCAACATTTTCCTCTTCAAAAAACCTATGCATTTTTTTAATGTCATCCGGTAACTTCACTTTCATTACATGTATCATTTATGCCGGTAGCATCCTGACGAGCGTGTCGTTGCACTATCAAATAATTTCTAACTTATGCAATTAGGGCAAATAGGGTCGAACCCACATAGATTTGTAAATTTCAGAACAAGTAACTAATCGAGATTTGGGGGAAATATCACATTTTATCTAAAAGATTAAAACTTTAAATAAATCACTCACAAATCAATTAAAATCAATGGGTTAAAAAAAACGTTATTAGCAAGGATTTTGTATTCGTTTTATTTATTCGGGACTAATCATCGATACAATTTTTTTGAGTAATGACTTAGAATCCGTGTAGGCAGCAAATTTCCGATCCTATGAAAGTTGGTTAATTCCCGAGAAGCACGGTAAATTAACTTTAACCTAATTAAATTAATTACAGAATCGCTTGCATAAAATAGTTAATTAAGTTATTCAGCTCGAGGACGACATCAATACCAAATACATATAATTAAATGGCGCGATTAAAATCATACAATTCGTTCCAAACAATTCCCTATCAATTAATCAAACACAGATTTAATTAATCAATAGTTACTACTTTGGTTACCGAAAACCGATTCTGCATAACCCTAGTTAATCAACTATGTAAAACAATTAAGATGACCAACTAATAATTGAAATAACACATTGATAGAATAAAACCAAGAATTGTCAAATATCCAAATAGAAATAAGATCCCTTAAAAGATCGGGTTTTTAATAACAAACCTAAAATCTCATATTCCCGAATAACATAAACCTATACATGTCCTTACCAACTAAAGAAAACTACTCACAATCCATAAAAAAACATCATAGAAAGATAAGGGAAAGAGAGAAACCATTAGTCAAAAATCTGATTTATCAAGAAGCTCCAACCTTTGATCTCCTACAATGCTCGGGACAAAAGTATCTAAGGTGCTTTTTTCCCCGAACTAAGCTATTAAGTTATATAAAATAGTTAGAAAACGGTCCTAGGGTTAATTACACAAGATTCCTAATTAGAAACTACTTAAAAAGAGCTTAAAACTTGAATTCGGAAAGTGGGCGCCTGAGAGATTGAGACGCGCCAACTTGGACGCTTAGCTCTGTCAATCTTCTGAGGGTGGACGCGTGAGGTCTGATGGACGCGCCCACTTTCTGGCCTTGCGCTTCCACTTCCTCTCCATGCGCGTCCACTTCTTCCTTCTTCCAATATCCATCTTCAATCTTCCAATCTCTTCCAATTTCGTTCAAATTCTTCTAAATCTTCCAAGATCTGCAAACAAAAGTACAAGTGTAAGAATCATTAAAACCCAAAACACATAATTAGCTAGATTTAAACTCAATAAACATCATGATAACACTAGAAACCAAGCGAATTATGGTTCAATCACATCTCCGACCATACTTCTTCATATCTTCTAACTTGCATTACATTCAGAAGCAGGACTTCCTACTTGAGGTTCTGCTCTAGGCTGAAAATTTTAACCATGACAGTGTCAATTTGACGAGCGTGTCATTGCGCTATCAAATTTAAATTCCGAACTTTAACTAACTTATGCAATTAGGGCAAGTAAGGGTCGAACCCACCAAGACTTGTAAAATTTCAGATAAAGTAAACTAATCGAATTTGAGGGGAAAGATACAATTTTTATCTAAAAGATTAAAACTTTAAATAAATCACTCACAATCAATTAAAAAATCAATGGGTAAAAAAAACGTTAGCAAGGACTTTGTATTTTCGGTTTTATTTATTCGGGACTAATCATCGATAACAATTTATTTGAGTAATGACTTAGAATTCCGCATAACGCAGCAAATTCCAACGATTCCTGTGAAAGTTAGGTTAATTCCCGAAAAACACAGTAAATTAACTTTAACCTAATTAAACTAATTATCGAATCGCTCGCATAAAATAGTTAATTAAGTTATTCAGCTCGGACAACATCAATACAAATTACATAAATTAATTAATGGCCGATTAAAGTCATGCAATTCGTTTCAGACAATTCCCTATCATTAATCAAACACATATTTAAATTAATCAATAGTTACTACTTTTGTGTTACCGAAAACCGATTCTGTATAACCCTAGTTTAATCAACTATGTAAAACAATTGAGATAGCCAATAATAATTAAAATACATTATTGATAGAATAAAACCAAGAATTATTCAAACTCAAATAGAAATAATGATTCCTTGAAAAGATCGGGTTGTTAATAACAACTAAATCTCATATTCCCGAATAACATAAACCTAAACATGTCCTTGCCAACTAAAGAAAACTACTCACAAGCATAAAAGAAAACATCATAGAAAGATTAGAGAAGAGAGAAAATCATTAGACGAGAATCCGTTTCCCGAGGAGCCCAACCCTTCAACTTGGTACAATGCCCCGGAAAGAGAGAATCTAAAGTGCTTGACACCCTAAACTAAGCTATTAATGGCTATAATAGTTATAAAAAGGTCCTAGGGTTAATTACACAAGAGTCCTAATTAGAAACTACTTAAAAAGAGCTTAAAACTTGAATTCGAAAGTGGATGATGCAGAGCATAGAGATGTCATTATGGAAATTCGAGTTCAAGCACAAATAAGAAGAAGCTGGATCCTTTGAGCTATGATGGAGGTCCAATTACAAGAGCTAGAGCTAAACAGATGAAAGATGCACTCAATGGCTTATTTGTGTTTTTGGATCAATCTGCTCAAGGGAATTGCATGGGCTGTCCAAGACTTGTGAAATTTAATTAGATTTGATACAAAAGAAAGAAAGTCCAATTACAAGCCCACCAAACTTAAGATTTCGTCCAGCCCATAAGGATTTTAGGGTTTATTTGTTTTCTATAAGAATTTGGAAATCTTGGCAGATTTGGTACCTATTAGATTTATTGTTTTATTTGTTTTCCTTTTTGAATAAGGAAATCTGGGTAGATTTGATATCTTAGTAGATTTGGTTTTTTTTTTAAAATAAGTAGAGTTCCTAATCAAACAAGGATTTGAACTCTTTCTTCTATATATGTAATTGGAACAATTCAGATGATAATGATGAATACAATTTTGAGTTTTTCTCTAAAAGTTTCTGTGAGAGCTTTGCTTTGAAATTCTCTAAGAATTTCGCACTTATAATTAGGGTTCTTAGTTGTTTGATAACTAAAGCTCCTAATTCGTGATCTTGGTAATAGTATCAAGAGTTTGTTACGGGTCTTGTTTGATAGAATAAGCAAGGATCGTGCAGTTGGTATCAGAGCCTAGGTTGCGGGAAACAGGTTGTTCTATAACCTTCTTATCCTTTTGTTTCAGTTCGGAAAAAAACGAAAAAAAAAAAAGATTGAGAAGTTGATTTCAATTTTCAGAAAAAAAGATCAAGATTCGTTCTTTGTTGTTTGAGTCCAAGTTTGGGGCAAAAAAAAAAAAAAAAAAAAGGGTTACAGATTCATTCTTTTCACCAAAGATCCATTCTTTTCGTTTGAGTTTGGTTATCAAAGACTAAGAACTCATTCTTAGTGATTTGTAAAGGCTTAGCTCAAATAAGAACTTCAAGAGAGGCTGTGTGTGGTCCAATTTGGTGAGATCAATAGAAGGATTCAAAAACATCGAGTGAAACACGTGAGGGAGAGTTAGTTTAGGATTTTCCTTTTCTAACATTTTTATTGCAGGTTTTTTACATCTGGAATCAAAAGATAGACTTACCTTAGAGGCAATACAAGGAATGATGCAAAAGATGTTGTCACAACAAAAGATCTTGCTAGTGACACCCAAATTGAAAGAAAGATTGGGGAGAATTGAGCAAGCACTTCAAGTCGTGCTCAATCTGGAGGACAAAACGAAATCTCATGGATGAATTAGAAGATGAATTTGACGCAGATTCTACACGTTTCACAAAGAAAAATCTAAAGATGGGAACTTGGGGTCAATCAAGATGACGATTCCATCTTTCCAAGGCAAGAGCAATCCAGAAGCATATTTAGATTGGAAAAGAAGGTCGAACGTGTGTTTGAATGTCATAACTACACCGAGAGAAGAAGGTAAAATTGGCTGTTGTAGGTTTTACTGATTATGCAAGTGTGTGGTGGGATCAGCTCTCACTTCTAGGCGTAGGAGTGGAGAAGGTTCAATCTCTTCATGGTTTGAGATGAAAACAATTATGAGGAGGAGATTTGTACCACAACATTATTATAGAGAGTTGTACAATCTTTTACAGAGATTGAACCAAGGATCAAAGAGCGTTTGAAGAGTATCATCAGAGATGGAGATGGCCATGATTCGAGCCAATGTTGAGGAGGACAAGGAGGCTACTATGGCACGATTTCTTTCTGGTTTAAATCGTGACATTGCTAACCTGGTTGAATTGCATCATTATGTTGATTTTGAGGATATGGTACACATGGCAATTAAGTTGAGAAGCAATTAAGATGAGGAACAATCTGGTTTGACTTCTACTTCTTCATGGAAGTCGAATTGGAAGGGCAACAAAGTGGAGATTCAAATTCAAGCAAGGACAGATTGAAGGCAAAAAAGTAAAGATGTTTCTACAACAAAAATACAACCTAAGGATGATAAATCTAAGGGTTCTTTGAGAGATCTGAAGTGCTTTAGATGCTTGGGATATGGACATAGGCAAGCCCATGTCCTACTGCAAAGGTGAGTGGTTTTACGAAATGGAGAAGTGGTGAGTGAAGATGAGGGAGATAATTTTGACTACAGTGACATGCCACTATTAGCAAGAAGATTCAGAGGAAGCGGATGATGGAGAAAACGCCCCTCAAGGATCAGTTTTCAGCTTGGTCACAAGACGAGCACTAAGCATCCAATCCAAAGAGGATGAGTACAACGTGAAACATATTTCATACTAGATGCTTCATACGATAAACTGTGTAGCATGATCATTGATGGGGGTAGTTGTACTAATGTTGTTAATGCTAGTTTAGTTGATAAATTGGGATTGAAAACAACTAAACACCCTAATCCCTATAGATTGCAATGGCTAAACAATACTGGAGATCTTAGGGTTACAAGGCAATCATTGATATCTTTCCAATTGGACTTTATTCTGATCGGGTTTTATGTGATGTTGTTCCTGCATGCTGCTACTCATATATTATTGGACGACCTTGGCAGTATGATAGGCGAGTTATGCATGATGGCTTCACTAATCGATATTTTTTTGGATGGATGGACGACCTATTAAGTTGCTGCCCATGTCACCTAAAGAGGTGTTTGAAAGATCAGAAAATATTGAGTGAATGTGAGAGTGCACAAAAAAAAGAAGATGCACGAGCAAAAGGAGAGCTGTGAGAAAAGCCATGAGAGGCGTGAGAAAGAGAGGAAAAAGGAGAGGAAACAGAGGGGATGTGCCATGAGGAAAGAATCTTGAGAGGGCACATGCAAAAGAGAAGAATAGTGTGCAAAGAGTGGCTAAACAAGAGGTAAAGGCAGTTTCTATGCAAGAGAGGGTGAGGTCCGAAAGGCCTATCTATCTAGGCAATCTATGCTTCTTTTGGTATTCAAAGAGCGAATTTGACTATTTCTTCTAACCCAGATCTCTCTTCTCTTCCGTTCTTTTCAAACTTTGTTGCAGGAATTTGAAAATTGTTTCCTGAAACTATGCCAGAAGGCTTACCACCACTTAGAGGATTGAACACCAATTGACTTCATTGCTGGAGCACAAATTCCAAACCGACCAGCTTATAGAAGCAATCCTGAAGAAACCAAGGAGTTACAAAGGCAGTGGATGAATTGTTGTCTAAGGGTTTGATCAAAGAAAGTATGAGTCCATGTGCGTACCCGTGTTGTTGGTGCCTAAAAAAGATGGTTCTTGGCGAATGTGTGTTGATTGTCGAGCAATTAACAAATTACGGTAAAGTATCGCCCCCATATCCTCGTTTAGATGATATGTTAGATGAATTACATGGTGCCTGCATATTCTCTAAGATTGATTTAATGGCTGGTTATCACATCAAATTCGTATGAGAATTGGAGATGAATGGAAACTGCTTTTAGACAAAATATGGTTTATATGAATGGTTAGTTATGCTTTTGGATTAACTAATGCACCTAGTACTTTCATGAGATTAATGAACCATGTTTAACGTAGCTTTATTGGGAAATTTGTTGTTGTCTACTTTTGATGATATACTTGTGATAGCAAGTCACTTGATGAGCATATTGTGCATGTTAAAGCTATTTTTTGTGCTTTGCGAGAACAAAAGTTGTATGCTAAGCTTGCTAAATGTTCATTTTGTGTGCCTAAAGTTATATTTTTAGGATATGTTGTTAGTCAGCATGGAATTGAAGTACATAATGAAAGGTTAAAGCTATTGAAACCTGGCCAACACCTAAGAATGTGGGGGAAGTTAGAAGTTTTCATGGTTGGCAGTTTTTTATAGACGATTTGTTAGGATTTTCGAGCATTGCTGCCCCTTTAACTGAAGTTATAAAAAAAAAATGTCGAATTTAAATGGGGGGATGAACAAGAAAAAGCATTTACATGTTAAAGGCAAAATTACTTCTGCTCCTATTCTTTCTTTACCTAACTTTGATAACGCTTTTGAAATTGAATGTGATGCTTTGGGAGTTGTATTGGTGCTGTCTTTTTGCAAGGAGGAAAGCCAATCGCTTATTTAGTGAAAAGCTGAATGGCCGCTGCATTGAAATATCCAACTTATGACAAAGAGATGTATGCTTTAGTAGAGCATTGGACACATGGCAGCACTATCTTCTTCCTAAGGAATTTGTTATCCATACTGATCATGAGAGCTTGAAGTATTTGAAGGGACAAAATAAGTTGCATAAACGACATGCTAAATGGAGTGAATTCATTGAATCGTTTCCATACATCATCAAGTACAAGAAGGGAAAGGAAAATGTTGTTGTTGATGCTTTGAGTCGAAGGCATGCACTTATTACCACTTTAGATGCTAAATTGCTAGGCTTTGAGCATATTAAAGAATTGTATGAGAAAGATAGTGACTTTAATGTTTATAATGCATGCGAGAATGCTGGGTTTTGATAAGTTCTATAGGCATAATGGTTATCTATTTCGCATGAGACAACTTTGCGTTCCTAAGTGTTCTATGCGATTACTTTTGATTCGTGAAGCACATGGAAGGGGTTTAATGGACACTTGGCATTCCAGGACTTAGATGTTTGCAGGAGCACTTCTTTGGCCTCATATGCGATCAGATGTTTCTAAGTATTGTGCTAATTGCATTACATGTTTACAAGCTAAGTCTAAAGTGCATCCACATGGTTTATACCCACCATTACCTGTGTCACATGCACCTTGGATAGATGTTTCTATGGATTTTGTTCTTGGTTTACCTAGAACTAGACGTGGATTTGATAGTATATGTGGTAGTTGATAGTTTTCTAAAATGGCACACTTCATTCCATGTCATAAAACTGATGATGCTTCACATGTTGCTGAATTGTTCTTTAAAGAAATAGTTCGTTTGCATGGTATGCCTAAGTCCATTGTGAGTGATAGAGATGCTAAATTTTTTATCTTACTTTTGGAAAACTTGTGGGCAAAATTGGGAACTAAATTGCTGTTTAGTACTACTTGTCATCCACAAACTGATGGACAAACTGAGGTAGTGAATAGAACTTTGGGAAATTATTGAGAGCTATCATTAAAAAGAATCTGAAATCATGGGATGTTGTTTACCTCATGTAGAGTTTGCATATAATAGGAGTGTGCATTCCTCTACTCATTATTCACCTTTTGAGATTGTTTGTTTTAATCCTTAACACCATTAGATTTATCTCCTTTACCTTTGGATGACACGTTAATTTTGATGGAGCTAAAAGGCAGAATATGTGAGAAAAATTCATGAAACAGTCAGCAAAATATTGAGAAAAGAAATCAGCAAGTGATGACTCAAAGAAATCATGGAAGAAAGAAAGTGAATTTGAGCCTGGTGATTGGGTATGGTTGCATTTACGCAAGGAAAGGTTTCCTAAGCAAAGGCATTCAAAGCTTCAATCAAGAGGAGATGGTCCTTTTCAAGTTGTTGCAAGGATCAATGACAATGCTTACAAATTAGCTCTTCCTGGTGAGTATAATGTTAGTGCTACTTTTAATGTTTTCTGATTTACTTCCTTTCGATTATGCAGGTGATGATTCGAGGGCGAATCTTTTGAGGAAAGGGGGAGTGATGCGGAGCATAGAGATGTCATTAATGGAAATTCGAGTTCAAGCACAATAAGAAGAAGCTGGATCCTTTGAGCTAGATGGAGGTCCAATTACAAGAGCTTAGAGCTAACAGATGAAAGATGCACTCAATGGGCTTATTTTGTGTATTTGATCAATCTGCTCAAGAGGGAAATTGCATGGGCTGTCCAAGACTTGTGAATTTAATTAGATTGATACAAAAGAGAAGAAAGTCCAATTACAAGCCCACCAAACTTAAGAATTTCGTCCAGCCCATAAGGATTTTAGGGTTTATTGTTTTCTATAGAATTTGGAAATCTTGGCAGATTTGGTACCTATTAGATTTATTGTTTTTATTTGTTTCCTTTTTGAATAGGAATCTGGTATTTTGATATCTTAGTAGATTTGGTTTTTTTTTTTAAATAAGTAGAGTTCCTAATCAAACAGATTTGAACTCTTTCTTCTATATATGTACTTGGACAATTCAGATGATAATGATTGAATACAATTTT